>VZRM01009027.1:467258-495418 GCA_013397955.1 Grantiella picta | reverse complement strand
AGCGGCTTGATCCGCCAGAAGCGGCAGGCGAGGGAGCAGCACTGGGACCGGCCCTCGGCCAGCAGGAGGCGGAACAGCCCCAACAAGAACCGCGGGCTCTGCAATGGCAACCTGGTGGACATCTTCTCCAAGGTCCGCATCTTCGGGCTCAAGAAGCGGCGGTTGAGGCGCCAAGGTGCGTCCCTGTGGCCGGGCCCGCCCGAGGGCTCCCGGGGGGCGGGCGGGAGGGGGCAACCTGTGGCGAGAAACTTCCCAGGCCGGGCACCGCCCCCGCTCCTGCCAGCCGGCGGCTCCCGGCTCCCCGGCAGCGGCCGAAGGGCTCCGCGGGCTGAGGAGAGCGGCGGGCGCCGGACCTTCGGTCGTGACCCCCGGGGCCAGCCTTGCTGCCCGGCTGTCTGCGCCGGGGCTCCGGTGTGGGTCACGACAGGTGTGCTGCGGGCAGGAAGTCCTTGGGGGAGCTCTGCCCGCCGCCCCGCCTGTCCCCGTCTCGCTTGTTTCCCTCTGAAGGACAAAGAGCGCACAGCGCTTCGGGTGTCCGGTGTCCGGGGGCCGTCGTGCTCCAGCCCCTTCCCCGAGCCACCGGAACGGCTTTGGCAAGTGCAGCCTGGCGGTAGTGAAGGGGTCCCGTTCCCCGCTGCTCGGTAACTCCCCAGTCGGCACAGGGAGAGGTGAGCACAGCCAGCAGCTGTGGGAGAGCTTCTCAGCATCCCTGTGAAAGCAGACACCTGCCTGTTGCCCATCCCCAGCCAGGGCCTTGCCATGCAAACCAGTAGGTTTTGTAGACAGTTCTTCTTCATAATAGATGACCAGGAGTCAGCGGAGAAAACTGGTACCTTGGTGATTGCATTCTATCCAGCACTTTGTATTAGAACCCTAGTAATAAGAGGAGTAAATTGGTATTGCAGTGACTTCTCTAATTTCCTTTAAATTTTGTGGTATTCAACAACATTCAGAAATGGTAATGACTTATTCTATGTGCTCAGGAAAGAAGTAGTTTTAGAACAAAAGGATTCTATCGTGAAGAGTGTAAATGTTAAGTATCACTTGAAATATGGCTAACACTTACCAGTCAATGATAAAGTACAAACCACCCTCTGTTACATTAGAGAATGCCACCATGTGTTGCGGTTTGGTATGTATACTACAGCTCCTCTTTAGGTTGGGTCGGAAGATCATTTTAAGAAGCATAATCAGGGAGCTCTCCTAATTGATGCTTCCTCCTTCTTTTCTATGGCTTACATTTTAAAAAGCATAGATCAACAAAATCCACACAATTTGATTTTTACGTGGCATTCTTGCAGTAAAATTATTTGTTGTAACTCCTAGTGCAAGCCAAATCTTGCCATGTTTATATAATACAGGGATACAGGGAAGATGAGCAGGAAAATGTCAGTGGCAAAATCTGTGGTGGCTTTTATTTTAAGCAGTCTGTGTGTGCTTTAACAGACTAGAGTATCTGGTTTATGATGGTGGATTTTTATAAGTGATACTTTTTCAGGAAAACAACTTTAGGGGGATTTGCGAACTGAGCAATTGTGCTTGACCACCTGTGCAGTTTTATTTGGGGGAAAACTGTATTTGACAATATTACCATTTGAGGAGGAGGTACCTGCCTCACAGCACTGAGACACTAAAGATTTTTTTAGGTGAGAAGGGCCTTTGAAGAGACTTGTGAATTCATCCTTTTTCATTCATTCATTTTTCATAAGGCACTTTGTCACATTCTTGAATAAGAGAACTGAATTAGAATATAACTCCACTGTTAAGCTGTACCACTGACACAGAACATTTCAGCAAGAATAATCAGAACAAGGGCTATTCACCAGTAAAATCTGCAGTATCAGACCCCTGAGTTTATTTTCCTTCATGATGAGACATGGTGATATTTATCCATTGGTTTACATTAAGGTCTCAGAATTACTGCTCCTCTGTAAGAATTCCTGCTGAAAAAAATACTATCATACCTTTTACTATGTATGTTCCTGATGCACAAAGTGATACATGGAATACCTGTGGATTCAAAGTTGCATTCTATTTAAGATGGAAACTGAAGAAACAATCAAGCCAAAGTCTTGACTTAAACATCTTATGCAGAATAATTTAGAGTAAATAATCATTTGTGAAAAAAACCAAACAAACCATATTTTATAAGGCTGAATGCTTTAAAATACATTATAAGAGTTACAAAATGAGCATTTATCAGAGTCTGGTTTTAGTTTTTCTAAACTGACTTAAGTGACCAGTGAATTCTTCACTGAAATCATACTGTCAAATCCATTAAAATAAGTCTTTGCCAAGCAAAATAGGATGAATTTCAAAACATCTGTTGTCAGAAAGGTGCTATGGGATTTTGACAAATAAACCTTGTGTAAATGACACAAGGTGTCACAAGAGCATTGTGAAAAATGAGCTAATCGAGATGTGACAAACCATCTGTAGCATTCTCTTACAATTCAATGGAAGAGTAGAAGGATGTGTATAATATTTTTTATGTAGAGCAGAAAAAGCTAGACTGTGTTTTTCTTGGAATAAAAAAGTGTTTTGCTTTGTACTTACATATGAAATATAACTGTCTTTCCATCTTTGAAAGAGGCAGCAAAAACTAGTGATGCTGCTTTTTAAATTAAAAATACACATTTACTCTTGTACATGCATGTATATATGTTAATTCAGTAGATATACACAATATATATACACCTAGCAACATGTTAGCAAACTTCAAAAAATATTCTTTATTTTTAAATTCTTCTTTAAAAATGCCTGTTGGTACTGTTCTTGTTCAGTGAGATTTATTTGAGAAAAAATGAAGTTATTATGAATACATAAAATGCTCCAATCATGTGTATATCCTGATGAATTTTATTCTGTCATTGTGACAAATTCTCTGTTCATGGTCCTTCCTTTAGGGGCATACTAAAATATCAACAGAAGTGTGCTTTGGGAGACTAACATTTAGGAATGGTAGCATTAAAGATACATCCAGGAGCTCACTCAGAATAAAGTAAACATTTGTATTTACTTATATATTTGCTCTAATGATAGATGCCATGGTAGTTTTAAACAGCTTTTCTAAGACTTTGATTACTAAATTAAACAGCCAAAGTGATTTCTGTGTGACACTTATCTGCTAATCTACTGAGTACATGAAACCATTTTCATTTACTTGACATCTTTGATTCATATTGTTTAGTATTATGATATTTCAAATTTATTTAATTTTTATTTCATTCTACCTGTCATCTGATGAAAAAAATCGCTGTCATTAATTTCCAAATATCCATGAAGCCAAGATCTTGCCTATCTCCATGAAGCCAAGATCTTGCCTATCTGATGCCAGACATCAATCAATTGTGAATCATCCTCTGCTGCATTAAAGGTTTATGTTAATATAATCACAAATGGGAGAATTGAAAGATATTTTGTTTTCATCTGAAGTAACCTTATCTAACCTGGGGCTACCCAATAAAAAGAAGAAAATAAATGTCACTTCATCTCATGCATCTACAAAGCACAGAGGTTAAAAATATGCTTCTCACTCGCACAAATTCAAACTTCTTAGCCTGTATTTTCGTCTACATATCTATGCTTTGCTAATCTGAAAAGTCTTCATTTGGTTAATTAGGTCCCTTGAGAGTATTCTACTGAAAAATACTCAACATTTAAATGTATTAAAAACCAAGTGTGATGTTTACTGTTTCTGTGTGCTAATACCATATTAAGAGTTCTAAATTTATACTTAGAGTGTATGAATTTTGTGATGGCTTCGCCCCTGATTTTGCACATTTACATTTATAAGAAAGAGACACCTAGGGAACGTGTTCAGAAAATGCACTGATTAGATTTTACTGCATCTACAAAGGTAATTTAATTCTCCAAAGAAAGCACTTTTGGAAAATTCATCAGTAGGTCAGCTAATATTTTTTGGCAGATGTGGGAGTGGCCCATAATCTCAGATATAAAATAATTCCCAATATAGGTAGTGCCCTAAGTGGTTTCTAGTTCTCGTACTTGTGGAATGAAGTGGAACTGAAATGGAGATCTGTGCATGTGAGTGTGCATGACTTGTTTCCCAAAGTTTAAGAAACCACATCAAGTCCCACCAGTAGATCCAGCGACAGGATGATCTGCCTTGCTCAAAGTTTCAGCAGACCAAAACATGTGTCTGTGCTTTCCTATGTGTCTGTCCTCAGAATTAATTCTTCTTGACAGTTCACTAAACCCTACTGCTCCTGCATTGTCTATTTTTCAGGAGTTTCAACTGATGTTGCTTGTTTTTCATTACTTTTCTTCAAATGAAATTGATTAATCCACAACCCTTTTGGAACTATAAACAGCCTTAACAGTTGATATAAGAAATCATTACTTTTCTTTCCTTCGTTGCTCTTAACCTGTTCAAAGGACTGCATGATAATCACAAACTGAAACTGTGTAAATACGCTAGATTTCATATAAAGTATTCTAAGCATGGTTAAAAAATATTTTTGAAAACATTATTTTCTGGACTCAGTCTCAAGCTTGCTTTCCTATGCATTCAGTATTTCACATAAACCCTGTGCTTGCTGAGAGAAGCTTTTAAGGGAAATACAGTAATGGCTAGGATATAATTCTTATTCTAAACTGGTATTGGTGGCTCTAAAAATGATGAATGAGTTGGCTTAGAGAGAAAATGAGAAAAAATAGCTTCAAAATGGTAACATAATTTTAGGGACTATTGATTTTCAGAAATATCTCAAACAGGGGTGATAGAATAGTGGACATTTAATGTACTGATAATGCTGTACAAGTGTCATTTCCGAATATCTCCCATTTAATAACATTGCTTTTGAATTTCTTCACTTAGTAATTGGTAATTTAACTCTTCATTAGAAAATGAACTCTTCAAGCTTGAGTGATCTGGATCTCTAAAGTTCAGTCAGTTTCACTCCATGTACAGTCTTGTAAGGTATATCCCTCATTGTATCTATTAAATATGTTGTAGAACTAAATTATCTGATTATTATAGAAATTAAGGGAGATTGCAGTACAGGTGGTTTCTGATTCATGGTGCTGTACCAATTGAAAACAGGTGAGGTCAGGTTTCTATACTATATTTAAAGACAGAATCCTGTCTTTTAACAATATATAATCTATTAACAGATGTAGTTTTTTGATGTTCCAGGCTCTGATTTGGATCAAACAAAATCCAAAACTTAAAATTTCTTTTGAATGATAAGTTTTCATGTCTGCAGCTTATGAACAGAAGTATTTAATTTCAATACAGAAGTAACACTCAAAAAGTTCATTAAAGAACATTTTTCTGTCGAAGTCTTTTGACTTAGACTCTAAGAATAGTTTTGAAGATACACAATTGTGGATTCCCATTTTTTGTAGTGAGTAAACAGGTCTGTCTTGGTCATATGTAAGCTCCTGTCTTAGGCAAGTATTGGAGTTAGTGATAGACTGGAAGATCTACTCCTGGTATGTACTCTTACTGTGCCATCAGCTTTTGCTGAAACCCTTTGAAACATGCACATTTTTTTTCTCAAGAGTTTATTTATTATTATTAATATTATTATCTCAGATCCTATTCTCTGCCATACTATGAGCGGTGAGAAAATAGAAAGAATATATGATTCTTTCATATTCATCATACATTCCATGGTAGAAAAGAATGAGAAAATTATTAAAGCTCTAAATTTCTATTATTATGATCAAAAATCAGCAACCTACTTTTATTACATTGTAGATGGTAACATTTCTGTACTTTAGGGGTTTAGTTGGTCATTTTAATTATATAAATAAAAAAACCTGCTGAGGTCCACTGTAGATCTTCCAATTAATTTTCCTATGTGACTGAAAATTAAGGAACATACGCTTTCCTGGCACCAAGGAAGAACCTAGCTGCTTTTGATGCCAAGATTTAGGAATATATATTTGCATTAAGTTAGAGGTGGACAGGAGTAGAGTCCAGGACTACCAAGATCTGATTCTATGTCATAAACTATAGGTGATTTCAGCCATAGGTAGCATTACCTAAATTTATGTTTCAGTAAATAATATGTAACCAAAGAAAATGGAGAATTTTTGTAATTCAAAGGAAAGCTAGTATAAGATTGGAAGGATTTAATGCTAAAAGCTTGGTATAAAATTTAGATAGATGGACTTTGTTGAAAAAAAATTACAGAAACCTTGTTCCTACAAGGTTTTCAGGATTCCAGGTTGTTATGGTTGCCATTTTGTAAAATGGTGAGTAGAAGATAATAAGCATGATATTGGATGTTCAGTCAGATTTTCATAAATTAAGCTAGAGAAAGTTCATTGAAATGGGAATGTGAAGAATATTCTTTTTCTGGGATATAAAGCATAGTCCCTAGGATGTAAGTAAATTAAACAATTTAATTACATCTGTGGTCTTGTCTCTAATCCCTTACCCAGGTGTAGAACTTTTGAAAGGCATTGAAGTTACTGTGCTATACAACTACTGTAAATTGAACAAAGATTGGACAGCTGATTGGCAGTAATCACCAAAAATAAATGACCTCAGCATTTTTGAAAAATATTAAATCAAGTATTTTGTTTCATGTATGAAGAATTGAGCTTTGTGAAATACAAGCAGACAATCTGTTCATGCTGGAGGAGTTAATTCAAAAAATATAAAAATAAAAACACCTTCATAATTTACTATCATTTCCATTGCAAAGCCTGCCTTTTCTACTTTATTTTGCAAATTCCAAGATGTATCCAAGTTACTAAATGTAGTTGCTTCTCCTTTATTCCTGTGGAGCCTGGCTCAAGAAAGCATGTAGTTTTGCTTGTTAGATTATTTTCAGTGTTTTTTTTAGAAAAACATGAAAGGGAAGGAAGGAAGGAAGGAAGGAAGGAATGATATTTGTTTTAAATTATTCTGCGTTTTTAATGGTTCTTTTCACGGGTGAACATGAGTAGAATTTCATGTTCTAATGAAAATATACTTTTCAAACCTCAAAGCATTTTTATTACTGAATTTCAAAGTCGCTCAGCACACAGCAGATCTGTCAGGCTTAAGAAAAGGTCAGCAGGTTTCTTTGCAATAAAGATTTTTGTGGAACTATGAGCCTAGAGGTGGAAGCTGGAATGAGTGTCTCCCTCAATGCAATAATGTGTTATAGGTATTTCTTGTTTGGTTTTGATGAACATTTGCACTCCTTGAGTGGTAGAGAGAGACTTCCTTACTTACCATTTTAAACTAGAGCAATGGCTGGGGGGTTTTTTAGTAAATTTACTGTGCTTTTATTTTAGTATTTTCTGTAATGTCAAAGAGGATTGTCTGTGAAAGGTAACTATCTACTTCAGACTTCTGTGATCATAAGGACTAAATTTATGGCATATATATACCTACTTATGTAAAAACATTACATATATATAATCCTTAGATTATGATAATACTCTTTAAAAAATGTTCTATAATGAAACAGATTAAACTATTTCTGTATGATTCTTATTATTTCTTTCCAAGTCTGCAACAGAGATTTTCATACAACAGCAGACTTAATTTTTGTGATTACAATGGTGTGTGTGAAGCTTATTGGTATTTTATAAAGAACACTCTTTTTGCTAAAACATAAAGTAAATAGGTGTTTGCATTTATTTTTGTTTTAATCCTTGATTATTTCTTCTTTACTTTGTTTTTAGGAACAATCTTATAACAAATTGGTATGGTCAGAAATGTGGTGAAGTAAGAAATTTTTCTAGCCACTCTTCCTTGTAACTTTGTAGTTCATGGATTATAGCTCGTAACTGTTCCAAAATCTTTTCACATTTACTGAGTGTTCAGTTGTTCACACACTTACTGCTTTATGCATTGTGAATATTCCAGCTTGAGCAGATGCTTCTCTCATTTTTATCTATATAGTTTATGTATAACTGAGACTTGGATTCCTCTACCTTAATTAGTGGTTTGTATCTCTTCATGTGAAATTCTGATGAGTTGAAAAATTTGCCACTGTAATCTGTATACTAGCGACTATTAAATAAATGAACTCTTAAACTTCATTGCTCTATTTTCTTTTTTCACTTCTCTTGCTGTGTAATCAGAACAGTTCTTTCTAGGCAATCAAAGCAAAGACACATGAAATGTGTAATATTTTGTTCCAAATAGCATTTTAAACTGTATTATTAAAGAAAAAAAAAAAAGAAGATTCCATCAATTGTTGAATCTTTTTCTATGACACTAGAAAGAGACTTGAATGCTTTGCTACAGCAACATTTAGCAAGTCTCCCCTTGTGTCCACAGCAAGTTTTGTCTTATCAGAGGTCTGGTCAGGCTTGTAGGTGGAAGTATACTTATGGCATCAGTCCTGAAGATTATTCATGCTTACCCTCAGGCAAGTAGAGGCATGATTACAAGATGAAGACCTAAGTGTGGTTGTCTACCACTTTTCTTGTGTAAGGACACACAATAAATTAATGGATTCCTCCCGCTAGTAGTTCGCTATTATCTTATCAATCATCTGGGGTCATGACTGTGCCAAGTAGGAATAATTATAAAATAACACAGGCTACATTAGAATTTTTTAATAGAGAAGTATTCCTGAAAATTTGAGAGACTGATCCCTGCAGATATAGGTAATCTGAAGAAATGCAAACTTTTTTTGCTTCTAGCAAGTGTTATTCAACTTAGCTTGTGTATGTTTTAAGGATTTGGAAATTTAGATGTTACTCCTAAGGTACTCATTAGAAAATTATTGATAGCGAACAATATGCGTCATCATCATCATCACCATCATCATCAGTTCTCTCTACTAAGCAGTAATTTTTTCATCTGAACACTTTTAATCTTTCTTTGGATCTTACTTTGGATTTACTTTCTTTTAATCTTACTTTGGATAATCAAGTTTTGTATATATCACAAACTCCAAACAGACTCTGGTGCACATATTACTTATATATCTTTTAAGACCATAGTCTTAACCTCCTTATCAATATAGTTTAGCCTTGCTAAAAGTAACAGTCTGAATTCTGAGAAGGTTTTTTTTTTGCTTACCTTTTTTTATTTTTCTGTCTGAAGATGGTTTTGTGCAGAGATTAGCATATGGCTGAACTCTTTGAGGCATTAGATTGATAAATCCAACTTTATTATTGCTGCCAGTTTTATTTTAGTCTTCTGACAAAGTAGAAATATCTGTCATTCTTTTTTATGTATCCACAGGCTTTTGCTAAAACAAATGAGAAATCTGCTTGCATGGAGCGTCATTAATGACTTTTTGAGGCAATATTTATGGAAAAAGAAATTAAGCCTTTTTTAATTTCAGCTCTAATGTCAGATGTCCCCAAATTTGCAATGTGAGTACAACTAAGAACTGTAGCATTTTGGCACTTCTATAGGTGCCAATTCATTAATTAAATTCTTTTGTCTAAGTAGCTTATATGTGCTAAACAACTGTGAGGTTGTGATGCTGCTACCCTTAAACCAGATCTTTTGATGTAATGCATATGATTTGGGGAATCCTTCCAAAATTAATATGTACTGCTCTGTATAACCAACTATTCTATTGCAAGTACTATGTAAAATGAGCAAAAAATATACATGTAAATAAATCAAAATGAGACGATGGCTCAGATTGATATACATTGTGACAATTTGAAAACCCTGAATGCTACTAATAAGCAGCTATCTTTCTTTGGAAACAGTGAGTATCACTGCAGAGATAAGATAATTGACTCCAAACCACAGAAAGGAATTAAAACTAGACCATTCCCATTAGCTGTACTCCTCAGTTCTCTATTTTAGAACGGTACATCAGGATTCTTAGAGCTGGTTTTTTCAGAAGTGTGTTTCTGTTAACAAGAGAGAAACAGACTCATCAGGTGTTCATGAAGTCAAAAGTTACTGAAATCAATGCAAGTTAAGCCTGATAATCTTGTCATAATTAAACTAAGGTGTGAATAGTCATTTGTTTCTCACTGATGTGATGACAAAGTGGTTGGATTAAGCCAATAGCCATCTCAGGGCCACTTACCATAGTCAATATAATACAATCACTCCCTCAATCAATCATCATCCTGTTTACCAGTGGTTTATGTTGCAAACATAAGGGTTGAATTTAACTGGTGTTGTAAGCAAACAGTTTTGTTGAATTACTGGAGTATGTTTTTAGGTCAATGGATGTCAGCGAGCAGGTTGTATTTGAAATTTGTCAGGGATAAATAGTCAACAGTTCAGGATCTGATTTACTAAAACTCTCTACCTTCAGATCTTAAATAATAGCAGCTAAAAATGGTTTAAGCAGCCTCAGGGGAAAAAGTGTGAAGACCATGGTAAATCTCAACTTAAAAATTGTTTTTGCTTAGAGGTACTTAACTATAATTTTGTCAGCTTGTTACCAACTTCACACAGTATTGTTATTTTGGTTTTCACAGTTTTCATTTGTTTCAAATATAGGGAGGGATGCAAGGAAGATCAGCCTGTTTTCTTCTCTTTGCTGAGTGTTTAGGTATAAGTAGTACAAGGGTTGAAGACAAGTACTTTTGGGGAATGCATTGGTGGGAAGTTGCTGATGATGTTTTTCCAAAAACATTCTCTGACAATTTTGGCTAAACTTTCAGATTTTTCAGTCATGTTAAGGTGTGGAAAGAGAAAGTTAAATGCACTTGAGCAACCTGGCTAGGATTTTAGTACTTCTAGATTAAACAGACTGGTAAGGACAAGGTAATTTTTAGGTTTATTTTTATTATTTCTGTCCTGCTATTAGCATCCATCTAGGTCATTACTGGAGTTGCTTGAAGCACTCTCTTTGAATTGAATAAACTTTGAATATAAGTAATATTATAACTTCAGAACTTTAGTTCCTAGTTATAGCTGGGAAATCAGCAACATTTGGAGCCTGAAGCAGCAAAAAGGTTTTGCTTCCTTTTAGGTATTTTCATTGCAACCAATTGTATCAAGGAGGACCCAAACTGCAACAAACATGACCAATGTAGAAACATTCTTTAACTATTT
Organism: Grantiella picta; assembly: GCA_013397955.1. Lineage (NCBI taxonomy): Eukaryota > Metazoa > Chordata > Aves > Passeriformes > Meliphagidae > Grantiella > Grantiella picta. The sequence continues at coordinate 484,461 of VZRM01009027.1, read as the reverse complement.
ACTGGTTATTTTTATGCTGCTTTATTTAGTTTTTAATTGTTCAATACTTACATGCATAATGGCATTTTTGCTAACTGATTTCCAGATAGATGTGTGTGATTACATACGAACAATTTAGGTGTTTGCTGTTGATTTTCCAGAGCTGCTCAGATGTGACGCCAGAGGACTAGTGGCGCAACTCACATCCCGAGTCCAATAGATTGTGGCATACTTAGTTCTTTTTTAGGGATATGTCATAGCTGTGTAGGAAGTGAAAAAATGTTTCTTCACTTCTGCCATAATATCAGCAATGTCTTGCACAGTGGCTTTAGTTTGTTGACAGCTCTGTGAGTCCTAAGTGCCTCTATTTGGTTATCGGGTTGAATTTTTCTCTCTGAGAAGGCTTTTTTTGTTTTTTTTTTACTTTTTCTTTTTGTAAGCAACATGAAAATTACACAGCTTTGGACTTTACTGGCTACTGCCATGGAAACAGAAAATTCTCTTTTGAAATACCAGTATAATTATTTTTGCGTCCTTTGTTGAGTTTTGAGAGAATATTTTCATGATGAATTGGACCTTGGTCTTTCTGTACAATGGATGCAGTTGGGCTTTCCATATTTTGAGTTTATGGCTAGTTGTGTTTATACTCCTCTCGTTGTAGGGAGGCATTGGATCAGTTTTTTATAAACAGCTGTGAGGCAGTTCATCAGTGAGCTGATTCTGAATGGTGCTAGTTTGTCTGTTTATGTACACTTGTATCGCTTCTGTTTAGGGGAAGATGGGAAAATTGAATATATTTTCTTAATTGGGGTCATTCAGACTGTATTTAGAGCAAAATAGAAATTTTCCTATTTGTATTCCTACAGAGGAAGAAGAAATATGAATTTCTATAGCTCTGAAAGCCCTTTGCCACCATCTTCACTTTTAAACCTCAGCAGAGATGCTTTCGAAAGGGAGCAGGATTGTTTTCCAACCATTCCAACAAGCAGTTGCTCTGTCCTGCCATTTGGAATCACAGGGATTCTTTGAGAAGATAAGGCTGAAATAAGTTTTGCCATGAGGCTGTTGCTCAGTCATTAAGGTAAAATCAACCAGCACTGGATCTCACATCTTGTTCCAATGGAAGCAGTGAAACAGATACCCTAGAGCTTGTATGCCGCTTGGGTAACTGTGTGTCCTCAAATTAAATTAGGAAAAAAAACCAGTAAAAGGGAAGGAGTTACTTTGACTCTCCTAGTAATAGGATGGAGCTGCAGGTGCATAACACATGCAGATGAGTTATGCTATCAAATGTTAAGGTTGCTCTAGGTATTTAGTGACTGCTATGGCAACTAGGTAAGGTGGTATTGTTGCTTCCATGTGGACTTGGACTCTTGAGCAGAGAATATGACATTGATGTAGACAAGGTTATTGTTATTGTATAGTTACTGTTATCTATGCTGTGGCAAAACTGAGACCACTGGAAGGCATGATGCCCTTGGTCCACACCTTGACACTACTCAAAACCCAAAAATAGAGTAGTAGTTGTTTGTGGTGTGCTCCCTAAGAAGCTCCAAACAGAAGGACATAGTGCATGGGAAACTGGTCTGCCTGCTGAAAAGCTTCAGCTTGAAAATCAGAGTAGTAACAATACCAAAAACTTATTAAACAAAGCTGTTCAGAAAATGACTGTACTGTCATCTGGGAAAGCAAACCGACATTTAGGTTTGTGGAGTTTTTCCCTGCGAAGCATGCTGTATTTTCTGTTTTGTCAGAGCAACATTTCCAGTCAAAGCCTGTTTTGACAGACACATCCTGGCTTACCATATTGGTAAAACACCTGACTACCCGAGGAGGGGGATGGGATGGGGGGAAAACTCGAACAAATGAGCTATTCATATTATGTTACATCTGAAAAACTATGGCAGATATACCAGACTTACTTGAATAGTACTCTTACCTGAATTATTCCGGGTTTACCTTTTATTTAATTGGTTCTGTAATGCCTCATATCTACCATGATACTGCAGTTTCATGCATTAAAACACAACCAAGAGGAGTAACTATTGGTTTGTGACAACCAACTACGTGGCAGCAATTATGTAATTTCAGTCAGTGGAGTGAGGTTGACAGCAAAGTTATGCTCTTCTGTGGCTGAACTTCAGGCCTATCCCTGTATTCCCAGTGTATTTCATTGAGCTTGTTTTTCTTAAAGTTTTTTATTGCTAGAATAGGTGGATATCTGGAATTTGTTTCAATTCTGTAAAAGGAAAAAAGCTATAACCAGTTTGTTCTGGGACTGCTATTTTGCAATCTGCTATTGACCACAACCAACTTTTGTACAGGCTTTGGTAAACAAAATCAGAGATTTTGATTCAATTTCACTAATTCCTGTATGTCCAGAAGTTATATTAATCTTTCAAGACTGAGTTTTTCATTTTAGCACATGAAGCTGCAGAAGTTGTTGCTTATTCTGAGTTCCCCATTGCAACTAGCAAGCAAGACTGTGAGACCAGCTAACAGGTCTGTGAGAAGTAGTCCTGGAAGTAGTAGATATATGAATCAAAAATATATCTTCCTTTATGTTCATGTCCACTTTGAATATAAGGAAAGATGCCTGTGGCTTCATTAAACGGCTGTGGCCTATCAGAAATAAATGCTGTAAGGTTTCATTTGAATGGAAACTTAAAAAATCCAACTCCCTTCTCTCCCCTAGAACTAAAAGAGGGATCAAGCTATTATTTGTCTCATAAAAAATCAGAATTTATATAAAATATAACTAAAATTTTCTGTTAATGCAGGTTTTACTGGGTGCTTTCTAAAATGAGTAATGTTTGACATCCAGACAGGTTTCAGTACATGGCATTGCCTTCTAGCTTGCATTCTTAGAGGAGCTGCACTATCAAATGTGAGCAGATCAGCCAAACTTCAGCTATGGAAGCACAGCAACATGTGAGGTTCAATATCAAGAGCTGTGTAGTTTAGAAAGTTCCAGTCATTGTTCTAGGGAACCAGAGACATGTATGGTACTTCATTTATCAAACTGAGTTAAGGGTATGTTTTAAGAAATTAGCTTCATTTATCTAGGCTTTATTTTTAGCAGCTGAACATAAGCTTTGTAAGGGTTTGTGCTTTCACGTAATGACAAAGGAGTGATGGCAGTGTTAAGTCACCTGTGCTAGAGGGGGTAGAATGTGCACAGGTGATTGTGCTAATTTTGAGATTGTCTATTGTTGTTGCAGCAGTAATGAAACTTTGCCCTAATGAATATGAGATCTGGGTAATTTATTTTGTGACTTCTTCAAGTGACCTTCTGTTGTGCTATGTTCAGTTTTGCATTTTGCTTTGGTTTTGATGCTTGTAACTATAATTGCTTTTTTTTTAAAAAAAAAAAAGAACCTAAGCAGTTCTTTGGGACTGTATATCAACATCAAGGAAAGGAGAAAAGAATTAACCAAATATTTCATGGTGAGCAAGTAAAGTGAAATTGTCACACATGATTCTTATTCTGTGGCAGATGAGCTAAATTTTTTTCCTGACCTTCTGGTAGGGGTTGTTGGACTGATATTTTGATTTTGCCTGAAACTGTTCTACTGGTCTGTCAGGTTTGGCCAAATGCCAAGCTTCCATCAAAACAGGATAGTTTTGTTAAAATTTATGCTGGAAAACAGTCTTAAGGGTGGAGTGGTTTTTTGTTTTTTGTTTTTTTCTTTGGGGTTGGTTTTTTTATTTTTTTTTTTTTAAACCCTGGGGCATAAGAAGCAGCTCTGCAGCTCCAGCGCTTTTCTACTATGTGGACGTTTCAAGTCTTGAGTTCCTACTCACTTTGATTCAGACAAAAGGCCTTTAACCCAAATCTGCATCGGTTGCCAGGCTGATAGTTATTCCTGTGTGAATTACCCTGGAAATGTTTTTCCTTTCCTTTTAGTTTTTTTTTTTTTTTTTTTGAAGGAACCTTTATTCTGGGCTTTATCCTGAAAAAGTATTTCACAATTGGAACATTATTTTCTGCTTAGTTCTGTCTGGAAAGCTTTTTCAAAATACATTGATGTAGTCAGAGAACAGCTGACTGATGTTTATTTCAAATGCCAGGACATTATCAGAGAGGGTTTTGTGGTGTGGAGAGATGGTACTTTTAGGCAGATAAAGCAAAAAATAATCACTTTAATATCGCAATAATTTTTCTGTTAAAGAAAGATATAAACTTTAAGCCCCTTGAGGCTGGTTTCATGCATTTTCCCACATCCACATGCTGACTTTAGACACCAGTTGAGTAGTTTAATACCTGTGGCAATCTATGCTATTGTTACCTGTATACTGTGAATGGTACCTAGATGTATATGCAACGTGCTTTTTGCTGTTGAAGGATCTCATTAACTGGTTTCTTCAAGGGACTGCATCAGACAGGTGTCAAGTGGGATAGGGAAGTAATTTAACTTCTGGAATGTTGTGGGTAAGTATCACAAAGGCAGTGGGACTGTTCCCCTTCAGGTGTGTCTTTCAGGGAAGGTTTAACCATTACCACATGCTTGTGTAGACTTCTAATTTACAGTAGTCATTTTAAGTTCTTTGGCAAGAAACAGTTACTGAGCACATTTTCTTCTTCCTGCTAGGATATAATTTCCTGTTAAATCCAGTTTTGAAAAAGTTCTGCTGTAAGGGATGGCATTTCAAAGGATTTTCATATTGGCTGGATTCAGACGACTCTCAACTTTTCTCAGACAAGTTTCATTGCAATCATCTGTTACATCATTGATTATTTGTTGTGGTCATTTACCATTTAAACTGAATATTCTTCCAGGATTTTTTGATTCTGCTGAAGTTCCAGAGAAAACAAAGTATGTTTTCCAAGCAGTGAATAGGTGGCCATGGATATACTCTAGACTGTGGGGATTAGGTTCACCTGATTGAATGAAAATTCTTGCTATGTAGATACCAAAACTTGGGCAACCTATAGGTTCATATTTTGACTGACATGTCTTGCTCTCAACAGAGCTGAGGAGAAAACAGGATTCTTCTCTCATGGAGAAGTCAAATGTCTAAAGAACAAGGAGTGATTTAGGTTGTAATAATTATATTTTGAAATCTAAAATTTCTTACCATTTACCTGGGATTTTCTCCCTTCCATTTGTATCATTAAAAATATTCCTATTATCTTAATTATAGCTCCTGTCACTAAAATTTATTGTCTTTTATCATGCCTAGAGTATAGAAATTTCTGTGATAGAAACCTGAAGCATTTAGTAATGTTTGGTTATTTAGGAGATTTTGAAAACGGCAACATTTTAGATTTTTGCTGTTGTTGCAACAATATGCAAAGTAATTTTCATACTAATATCCAATTTACTCAGCTTTAAATTTCGGTTGCCCAGAAAAATTGTGGCCGTCCAACCCCCAGAAGTTTTCAAGGCCAGGTTGGATGGGGTTTTAAGCAACCTGGTATAGTGGAAGGTGTCCCTGCCTATGGCAGTGGTGTTGGAACTAAATGATCTTTAAACTTCTTTCCAATCCAAGCCATTCTATGATTCTATGAAATGTCTCAGGAACTTTAAGAAAAGTCTTAGAGCTATTTATAGTTTACAAAAACAGCCATTAAACTAATTTGTGACTTTTCAGAGGAGGTAATTGCACTGAGAATCTATTTATTCTGAACAACATATATCCAGTAGTTAACATGAATTAACCAAAACATAATTTTAAAAGCAAATTATTTGATTTGGAATTGTTTGGAAGCTGTTTACAAGGGTTTATTTTGATTTTTTTTCCCCTTCCAGTTGCATTCATCAGTAGATGACATTTTGCTACACAGATAGGAGGCTTCTAATAAATGATGTCTATTTGCACTGACATCTTTTTATTTTATTGAGAGTGGCAAGCCTTTTCCCCTTCACTTCCCCCACTTTAAATTCCTCTTTTAAAATTCTTCCATTTGCCTCAACAGTGGGATTAATACTGTTTTACAGAAACAAACACACTCAGTCAATGTATAACTCGAGGCCTCTGGCATGCTTGTAAATAGCACTGTCTGTCTACCCAGTCATTATTTGTGTCTTTTCCAGTCCTATTAGGCCCTTTTGTATAGCCTGGCAGGGATATCTACATACTGGACTAGGATTCAGAAAACCACATTTGTATTGCTGCTTTGGACAAATTGTTCATCCTCTTAGTTCTTCTATTGTGCTGTCTGTAAATTGAGGATGGTGCTGATCTCTTGTGTGTAGGTTTGATCTGGAAATCTGCTGGCAGCAGGGTCTTTTTACTGTGGCTTTACAGTATGAGGCCAGTGCTTATTGTGCTTCCGGGAACATGCCCCTGTGTTCTGGACCAGTCCACTCCCCTCCAAAGTGGAGCCTGACCCACACTCCTCTCCTGGTTGAGACTTCTCTGCTTTGCCCACAGAGCCATCCCCACCTTCTTCATGCTGCTGGAGTCCCAGTGTAACATATTCACTATAGTCTATAGAATGTTGTAATCAATAGGACACATTAAAAATCTCGTAGTTACTACAGATTTTTAAACCTAAATATCATGGAATCAGCTTGTCTTTGAACTTGAACAATGATTTCAATGAATAACTGTATGGCCTTTAAAATATATATTTCAAAATATTCAAAGCTAACCATGTTCTGACATTAAAGAATGCTAAGTAGAAATACAGAGGCAACTTCTGATGCAGTTTTAGGCAGAAATTAAGAACTAGCTTTGGTTTTCTTTAGAGATGGACATCTGGAGATTTCAGGAGGCAGCCAGGCAAAGCCAATGGAAGAACTTGTCCTCTCTCAATGCATGGCACTTTCCCAGTGAGAGGGTATAGGCTCTGCTCTTATGAAAATCTGAATCTGGTAGTAATACTCTGCTTCCTTGGTGTCTCTGTGTCCCCAAATTTGGCATATATCTAGGGAAAATTCTTTAGATTTTGGGTCTTTTCATATACATCAGAACTAGGCTGGAACCAGGAGCCTCAGAATCAATCCCATTAGCCCAGGTTGAAAAGATTCATGTACCTCTGCTTTAGATAGATTATTTGGTAGGAAAGGACTATGTTTAAAGGTACTTCCCTTTGCAAACTTGTTGATTCTTAAATGTAGCACTCAAAGCAACAAAAGAGTCTTCACAGACACGTCAGTTTAACCTTGTTTCTCCGTGTAGGGGAAAGGTGTGAAGGTGGGAACAGTATGGAGGAAAAATTTTGTCTTCAGATAGCTATTTCACAATTTTGAAATTTTTTTCCCCCCAGTTGTGAAGCACGTCTTTATTTCATGTTGTCAATCAGTTGAATTTTATAATTTTAACTGTCTTTGACTGAATGCAATATTTCATTTATCAGGAAACAAAGGATTTAAACTCTGAGTTGATGATTTTGCTTGTTTTGGTGTGACCAGGTGTTTTTTCAACTGTGATTGCTGAATTTGGCCTATTAGAGTGGAATAGAGAAGAAGGGGTTTAATACTAATACTGTGAATATGTTGTAATTTCTTCTCCAGAAGCATACCTGTTGGTTCTTCTGAATGCTGGGTCACATGGTTAACACCTCAGTCTTAACAGGCGCCCACAAGTTATTGCTGCACTACAAGCACATGGATCTGGAGAACGAAATTACTTTTGATTTCTGTTTAGAACATGCTAGTTGAACTGGTATGTTCTGTAAAGTGGTTTTCAGGACAAGCTTCAAATTGAAGGGTGGAGTGGATGTCCTGGTGTGAGAAAAATCAGCAGCTGATAGTTGAGGATGCTAAGCAAGTTTAAATTTAGTTGTGCCCATATGGTTGCATTTCTCTAGTATTGGTAGGTTTCCTAACACAACATAAGAGTGAATGAGCAGCTGTCTGGGGCTGGCCATAATTCTAGTCCAGCCAGAATAGTCTGACGGGGTTGGAGTTGAGTCTTGTCCAAAGACTTGTCCAAAGTGTCGAGAGCATGAATGTCTCCAGAGTGTGAGCAGGTCTGAAGAGCACATGATAGATATTTTCAGTGAATAAATAAGCTCTCTTGGGTGGAGTTAATTCAGTGCATTTTTGGCCTGTCCTTCAGAATGAGGTATCTGTTTCTCACTACTCCATTTTGAAAGAGTTATAAATCTCTAGCTCAGGGGAAGATGTCCATATATGGTTAGAGGAATATCACCTGTTGCTTTATTCGGAGACATCAAGGAAGGAGGTCTTGAATTTGCCTTGTTTAGTATCTTCACACATAATTGGACATCTGTAAGAAATTAAGAGATGATGCCAGACTTGAAAAGGAATGATGATGCTGTTAACTCTTTTAACCAAGCAGGCAGTGAAGGACAAAGTTATGGAAGTATTGTGGCTTGGCAGCCTTGAGGAATGTTTTGGTTTGGAGTTTTTTTGTCAGTTTTGTATTACACATCTTGAGAGAAAATACACATTTGAAACTGCCATGGTTCTTCAGTCTGACTCACTGCTCTGCCAAATGCCTGTGAGTGCTGGATGGCTGATGAAGCTGCCAGTGTGTTTGACTCTTTGTGCTCATATACCTGTGTGATACAACCAGAAATTATAGACTGCACTGTGTTTCCTGGTAGCTGCAAGGTGGAGTTCATATCTTCTGATAAGTTCACAGCCTGAAGAGAATCTGTTTCTATAAATTTGTAAAGGAGGACATATGCGACTGAAGTCAAATTTGTTTTATTTGTTCAAGCTTACAGATGTATTTTGTTATTAAAGTTAAGATGTGATTGGGCAGCAGCATGGAGGCTTATCTTCTTATATGCTCTTGAATAGTCAGCATTGTTGCTGGGAAACAATACCTGAATGAGAATACAGCTGGGAAAAAATAAAAAAATGAGAGTACAGTAGGTAGGGAGTGAAAGACACGGTGCGAGAAACAGTGGAAGGAAGGCCTCTAATCTGAACATGTTAAGAAAGTACACATGGTAGATGTATAACTAGTTCTCCATCATAAGAAAGCTGCACTGGAGGCAAAGCAGGATGAAGAAAAAGATGATGAAATCACTGCAAAATTGCACTAGATAGGATGGGAGATTCCTTATAAAGCTCTTATTTTTAATTTCATTTTCAGGTTATATATTTAAAAGCTATATGTTCTGGTCTGTTTTTTAATAAAATTTAGAACCAACTTTGAACTCCTCCAAAACCTAGCAGATATTTTTAATCTTGTGATACTTTATAGAATACTTTCGTTTTCTGTAGGTGGCAGTGAGTGGCTGGGTAGTCTCTGCTGAGTCTCCACTATATTATCAAAATATTCAGAACTGGAAGATTTATTCCCTATTAGTGAATAATAGAGTTGATTTGAACTGATTCTGCACATTTTCTCACAGATGCTATGAGTAACATTCTGAGTATTTTCTGGTTAGTAGCTAAATATCTGGACGAAATAGTGTTTCCGGAACAGTTTGAGTAATCTAAGTGGGATAAATAGTCTGGTTTTATTTGGATTTTTTTGGTGGATTTTTTTGTCCTCTAAGAGCATTCGGTAAAATAAATGGGATTTTCCAGTTTTAGGCATGCCTTTTTTTTCTTGCGGGAGTCAGTCTTGAAAAAAGAGAAGTTCCAGAGAAGCAAGGCTGTTTGTGCTGAAGTCCCTCAAAGAGGTTTTAGTTGAGTGACTGCCTGTCACAGTTTCCTGTGATTGTCCTGTATCATTAGCGTCAAATTCTACTGATTTCCTTAAAGCCCAGATCCTGGGGTCATGTAACTTCATAAGAGTTTGCTTTCTTTCTGTGCGTTCCAAGTTTTCTTGGATAGCAGAGATGGTGAGAAGACAAAAAAACCTTGAAGGTGTGGCCCAAGCTAACGTCAAACTCAAAAAATAAGCAGAGAGTAGTTTCAGTAAAGAGACATGGTTTTGTCATACCGATGATAGAATAAATTACTCTCTTATTCTGAATTCAAAATGGTTTAAACTGTGTTCTTCAAGTGCAGGGGATTATTTTCCTGTCTCTGTTTGAAAATAAGTTCTCCAAGCTGCTACTCCTAGGATTTCTGGACTGTGTTTAATACCACAGATAATAAAGCCTTGCAATCTGCAGGCTGAACAGGACTTTCCTCTTTCTCTAAGGGAGAATTTGGGAGAAAATTATCTCAGGAAACCAAAACAGCCATGCTTTGCTTCTCTTTCTGTCTCTCCATCTCACTGTATTATCACAAATAAATCATGCAAATGCTTGTGCATATGGTAGAATGAAGTATAGGGGAAAGCCTGCTATTTCTTCCCTGGTTAAAGAACATTCCCAGGTAACACACCACAAAAAGGAAAGAACAATTTCATATTTAGTATGACTTTCTATTTTCTGTTTCAGATAGTTCTTGCTAATCCACTTCCCCTAACTCATGACATTTGGTTTGGGTATATAATTTTTTAAGAAATAAATAAATGGAAAAAGCAGAAGATCCTCAATTATACTTTTTTTGGTAATACTGCCTGCTTTCACTTCTTTTGCTGTTAGTGGTTTTGGAGCTTATAAGTGAAAACAGCAACCCTTTTTGAAAGACGAATCTAATGCTATTTAAAATGTTAAAAAATTATTAATGACATTGTATAGATAATGATATTAAAAATTTCTTTGTAGCTCTTCCGTAAGAATTAATGCCAGTGCATTCACGCTTTCCTAGTCAAATAAATATTTTTCTAAATAAATAAGGCACTGTATTCACACTAATAGCACAAACTTCTGCTTGTCTGATGGAACCTCTGTAATCTTGCTTTATACAGAATGAATAATATTCTTAACTAATAACAAATATGGAAATGTATTTATTTCCTTTTCACAATAGGATTATCCATTTCTCAATCAATTTTCCTTTGTATTCCTGTATCTTCAGTAATATTGCTTGTTCATGAAGAGGACTGAAATGCAATTTGTTCCTAACAGATCTCATTTTGCTGTGATTTCTCTGTAAACAAATTTTGTCTTTGAAAATAAATCTGTTCAGTGTTGGTGAATGACATCATTTGACAATGAGGATTTATGTTAAAGCATAAGGATTGAATAATAATATATAAAAATTCATAATGTTCAATACAGTAAAATTCTTACTTTTCCACTTTTTTAAGGGTCATTAAGTCCATTTATGATCCAAATTTTTCACAGTAGATATTTTCCTGTATGATATAAAGGAGGAATCCCTTTGTTTTGTACACTGCTGAACACTAAATTGAAATGTAATTTTTTTATCATCTTTATTTCCTTTTGAATGATTTTTTAATCTGAAATGGGTTTATTAATCTTTGCTTACTACTTAATGCTTTTATTTTGTTATTAATCAGGAGTTTACATTTGTGCACTAAATTGTTAGTACTGATGAAAAAGAATAAATCCAGTTTCTTTTGGCTTTCTGATTTATATGTTTGAACCTGCACAAATCTTAGCTCAGGCTACTCAACTCAACAAACTGTCATGTGGAAATGACAGCTTGTGATTTTTGTAATTTTACAAAATATGGTAATGTATCTGTGGTGGCAGTAAAACCATGAGACTGCTACATTAGGAGATATTGAAATCTGCTGCACCTGAAACCAAAAAAGCTTTTAAGTTGTTCAGCTATCCAAAAAAATGAATCTTTGCTCTGTAATATGTCTCTGACACATCTTGTGAGAAAAAAATCTTATGGGGAGTGACTGAGGGAGCTGGGGTTGCTTAGCCTGGAGAAAAGGGGGCTCAGAGGAGACCTTATCACTCTCTACAACTGCCTGAAAGGAGAGTGTAGCCAGGTGGAGGTCAGCCTACTCTCCAAGGTAGCAAGTAACAGGGTGAGAGGAAATGGCCTCAAGCTGTGCCAGGAAAGGTTTAGGCTGCATATTAGAAAAAATTTATTCACTGCAATGGTGAAAGCATTGAAACAGGCTGCCCCAGGAAGTGGTAGAGTCACCATCCCTGGAGGTATTTAAAAGACGTGTAGGCGTGGCACTAAGGACCATGGCAGTGGACTTGGCAGTGCTGGGTTAATGGTTGGACTTAATCATCTTAAAGGTGCTTCCAAACTACATGATTCTATGATTCTACATTTTGCAATTTCTAATTATCACTTCCTAACTAGGAAAAATCTTGTTTTTCCCAGTTCATTGGCAGTGCATTTTCTGTTTGCCTCCACTTTTTAGACTAGTCAGTAAACTAAAATTTCCTGAATGTAATATGAATGGCTTATTTCAATATTTTGAGCCATTGGCAAGAAAATAAGAGTAGATATAATACACTATGTTCTTGGCAAGCATATTTCAGAAGTGATGGTTTTGCTTATTTAAGCAGAGGGAATATACTTCATTTTGTAGACTTTTATGCATTTTGGCAAGAATTAAATAAAGTTAATAACAAGTTAGAGGCCACTAAACGTTGGTATTATGGAAGCTTTCTGAATATAACAATAAAAATGGAATGTGGTGTAAGATTCAATAGTTAGTGTTAAAACTATCCTGTTGTCCTCTCTCCATTAACTATTACCCTGATGGCTTTGAATAGTTGTAAAATAAATTATTTACATGCTTTAAAATTTAGTTCTAAGTCAGTTGGTGAAAGAAATAGAAGCTGACTTCAGCTATTTCATTGCTTAGTGACGCAGCATGCAAGGAGATGGGTAGTAAAGATTGTAAATATAAATACAATGTTTAAACATTGACTTCTAAAACCAGAAATTATTTAGGAAGGGGAGTATCAAATTCATTCTTTGGCAAGTTAGGCATTATGTGAAATATACTCAGTTACATTTGTAAAGATCACCTATGCCCATCCTATTGTGCTTTCAATGTTCAGTGACATCTTCAGAGAAATCTCATTCTTAAATCACATTTATTTACTGATTCCAAGGGCAGTGCATCAGTCAAATTTTATACATAGGTTAAATGGCAATAGAAAGTGTCGTGTTGTGTGCTTTGGTATTGAGTGTGAACAAAATTACATTTGGTGTTTGACAAAGGCTTTTTAGGGAAAGGTGACAAAGTAGAGATTATTGGAAATTGAAGACACAGAAATTACTTTGTTCTGGGATCTATTGCTTGATGCTTTTTTTTTTCCCAAGAGAAAAATTAATCAATATTTTTTATAATGTTAATGTTTTGCTGTTAGAATTCAGAATCAAGAACATGCCAGGTAGAGCTAAGATGGTCAGGTATAAGAAGGTCTCTGAAACAAAATACTAGAATGTTACTTTAATAAGGTTAAGTAAGACATATTGGGTACTTTTTTTGGCTTATATAAAATGAAAAGAACAAATGAAAATTGCAATAGAAAGACTTCTCTAACATGGAATTTAGACAGTAGAATTTTTACGGTTTCAAAATAAATTAAGAAAGTGAATATAGTTGAAAAGATGGGTCTTTTTCATCAGTGGAAGATGATGCTTTTTAGTTAAATATGTTAAACTGTGACTGACGCTATCTAAGAAATGTTGGAAGTAGAGACCAGCTTCTTCTCAGTATGCCTGTGTATAACATAAGTTTGGAAATTATTTATGTATTGAGAAATTGGAGATCACTGAATTTTAGTGTAATAGAAGAAACATGGTTCGAAAGTGGAAGGCAATGTTTAGGCAGGAATTTCCCAACAAATCCATGTGTTGCAAGATCAGAACCATCAGAGTTATATAATATAGTCCAGCATGAAGACACATGCAAATTATTAAGTGAACTTACTAAAATTAAACTATCGTACCCTTGTAAAATTGTGATTTTGGAAAAATGTATTTTCTGAAAAACCTAAACTTCTTTCCTTTCCAACAAAATAATGTCTGGTAAAGAAGGCTGTTAATTGTTACACTGTAGACAAGTCTATCAAATCACCTTGTAAATCTGAACAGCTATAAATTATCCCAGCTAGAAGCCAAGTTCCTGTAATTCTATTGATGATCAAATTTGTTCAAGTAAAACCATATAGCAAGAAACAGGTCTTATGTAGTTTGAAATGCACTGTGACACCCAGAGACAATATGTCAGTGCCCACAAATGGAAGGGAGTACATTTTGCAGTTAACATAAAAACATCTGCAATATAAAGGCAAGGATGCCAGCACAAAGGGGGTGATGCTGTGCTTTCAAGAAAAGCAACCATTTTGCAGAACTCCAACTCGCTTTCATAGTTTACTGGGAAATTTCATAAACGCAGTGGAAGCACCAATGACAATGACAGCGCAGGAACGTAGGAGGACTCTGTGTCTCTTCACTGTGCTCTCAAAGCGAGGTTCTGCAGGAGATGAGCTTGTGATGTGAGACACAAACGGACAAAAAGTAGAGTTAAAAATAAACACCAAAGTTGAGTGCCCTGTAATCATCATGAGAACGGAAAAATAAGTGAGCAAAGAAAAAGCCACCTCGTTTCAGAACAAGTACTATTATTACTTATGGGAACAGGGAATAATGGAAGCTATTGCTTTTCTGAGTTCACATTATGTGCTTTTCCCTTCTGCCCTGAATAGAGCAAAACTTTCTTTCAAAAATATTTTTCTTTCAAGTTTTAAATTGAGTTTTAATTTTCTGATGTGTGTTGTAAGATATTAAAAAATTATTAATAAAATCAGTGAGCACTAGCATATAAAATAAATGTCCATAGATTATAATTTCCTATAAACAATGAGAGAAAGTAAAAACATGATCAGAAACTTGGAAACATTGAGACACCAGGTGATAGGACAGTCTAATAAAGAAGTTAGGAGTGTATAAAGCTTTTGAATGCAAGGGCTGTATCACAGGAACAGCTGAAGACTTTAATAATGAAGGATGGTTTTAGATGCCTACTCAGGATTTTATCACCTTTAAATGAAGGAGAAAGTTCTGCATTTTGAATTCCTCATTGGCAATGTACTTGCTTCAGGAAGTTTGCCTTTATGATTGTGTAACACACATTTCAGAGGACCCTGCACTTTTATGTGCTGGAATGACGATGCAAGACTTGCCAAAAACAAGGCAAAATGTAATATGATCGTCTGTAATGACTGTACCTGTTTGTGTACTGTTGCAATTCAACATAAACAGTACACTTGAGAAGAAGATGACTTTTGGAAACTGGGAAAAGCATGACAACAGGAACTGAAACACTTGAAATGAGAATCCAAAAAATAAAATGTAATTTTTAGATGGGATTTTTTCCCTGTTTTCAGAGTTGAAGTGCTCAGTGGAAAGTTTCGAAAATACTAAGCACTATAGAGACATGTATAAAGTTTTAAAAAGTAGCCAGATATTATTCTGAAGCAATAATAGGTTTCTGTGTAGAAGTCAGTGAGGGGTTGAAGCTGTCTTGAGCTGTGGTGTAGTGGATGGGGTCTAACCTGCCTGCAGGGGGCTAGTTAATTATTATACAAGGTAGAGATGCTTCAGCAAATGAGATGGCAAGAATTCCAGTCCAACACACCCTACACACACACACTACTGTTGGAGAACTCTTGTGTGAGAAGTCAGTAAAGGGGGCCTTTTGCACTTCCCAGGCCTTACAAACCAATGGGGAGATGCATCTGAAGTGGATGAGATACTCTGGACTTGGGGTGGCTATTTTACTTCCCAGCTTCAAAAGAAATCTGGTGGTTGCAAGATTTTGGGGGGTTCACTTTTTTTTTAAAATCTGAATACATACTATAATGGGATTCTTTTATATTTCAATAAAGTTTAATGGATGAGGAAGAAGATTACTATCAAATGCTGACCATAACATCAGCGAGTGAGATATGACAACCAAGTCATGGTGACTACTGAAATACCATAAAACTTAAAAAAAAAAAATACTCTTTTTTTTTTTTTTCCTGGACAAATATGGGTGGTACTTTTAGTACTGAAATATCCAAAAGTGAAACCGCAAGAGGAAAGTGTGAAGAATAAAGGACAAGTAAAACACAAAGGACCTGGAGCTACCAGTTGTTATGAGTTTGATGCTCTGCTATCTGAGCAGAATGTACCTCTAAATTCTGGCTTTTACTTGGCTCACTGAGCAACTCATTTTGTGACAGACTGGTAGCTGACTGGATAGTGCAGTTTATTCTCCATAAGAATGGAGAGACTACCTCCCCATTAAGCATTTGCTTGTCAGCTCAAACAGGCTTTTATTTAGTACCTTTGCACAGAAGACAGTGGAAACACATAATGACAGTCAAAAAAAGCCTCCCTCTGGTAAGAACTAAAAATTAAAACCCCAGTGGATACTAAGGGACTAATTTTTAAAGTATACAATCGGCATATTTACCATTATTCTTTTAGCATTGTAAATTCATCTAAGCCTTAACACTTATTTTCATGAGTTTTTTTCCCTAATTTATTTTAAATCTATAAAGTTTCTAAATAAATCTCTCCTGGAAGTGTGTAGAATGGGGAAGTACATGCTAAAGCCATTTTCTTTGTGAACAGAAAATATTCACAATTCAAAACATAAAGTGTCAAGAGCAAGAGCTGCACTCAGCCTGTCATGAGTTAATGCCAAAGCCATTTTTGTAGCCACTATTTGAGAGAGAAGACATCTTAATTAAACTCTGCTTTTGTTGAGGACGTCAGAAAAGCTACTGACAGAGTGTTCACGCTAACTGCAATCATGCAACCTGCCATCACCACTGACAAGGAAAAAAAGCAAGAAAAGTGGGCTGCAAGTACTGCTGTCACACAGATTGCTGTGGAAGAGAGGCTTGAGGAACTGTTGTTTTGTCCATTCAGTACGGCTTTGAATTTTAAGAGACAGCCTCTAATAACGACAAATCAGAATAATTTTTCTCAAAGGAAGGCATTGCTGACATGTCATGCTGAACTATTCAACTTCAAAAGTCAAGGTGCAAAATAAGATTGATAAAAATCAATACGATTTGTTGAACTGTCCCTTGATTTTTGATCCATGGTGAAGTTTGCTTTTTTTTAGTTTCATTTCCCCCGAAATCAAGTTGTTTAAAATTAAATAATAAAAATTATGTTGTTCACCAAATAATCTCACTGTGACAGCTAGGTCTTTCAGAGAACTAGTAGCAAAATATCTATGACAAAATCATGAGAGCTGGGAACTGTTAGGTGAGGTTGTCTGCTCTCATCCTCTCACCGCCTTTGTTTTTGGGGTTTTTTTTGTTTTGTGGTATGTTGGGGTTTTTTGGAGGGGAGAAGGTTTCTGAATTTTCTTGCCATTATCTTTCTTTTGCATGTAAGAAGATAAAAGTGGGGGNGATGGATTAGAGCATAGTTGGGCAGTTAAAGGGTAGGGATAAATGCTGGTCTGTCTGTGTCTGTGTCACTGTGGTGAGGGTTTAAAAAGGTAACACACCCAGTACATTTGTGGACAGGCAGCACCAGTCTTCTGCTGTTGTTTCAAAAAA
>VZRM01009027.1:349866-466769 GCA_013397955.1 Grantiella picta | reverse complement strand
AAAAAAAAAAAAGTGTGGTCAACAAGGATTTGAGAAATTCATTTGTAAATCATCTGAAGCTAAGATTCTTCCTGTAATATTATTGAAAGACAACGGGTAGATAAAATGCTACAGAAATACAGGGACTAGCAGATTTCTCTTCTCTTCTCTGCTTGCTGCTCAGGTGTCTCAAAAAGGACCTGAAAGAGTAATTTGTCTTTCTGCAAGGAGAAGAGATAAACTTCTCACCTCCAACAGCCTGACAGGATTGTCTGCTTCATCTTGGAGATATTTACCTTGAAGCTGTGTGGAGTACAATTAGCCTTTGTGACTATGGCTTATTATGACTTGCATCAAGATTGATGTGTCATTGCACTTTCATTCAGATATAATTTTGGATAGCTGGTAAAATAGGGTTAACTTTAAATAATGTTTTTGATGAAAACAGACAAATTATTATTAGAAAGTCGATTTAATCTGTCAGTTTAGAAAAATGAATACAATGAGTATAAAGAACAACTTTGAAAGTGACTTCTAAGTTTGACATATTTCCCTTGAGGCAGTAGATGTAAAAAGCTGGTGATGGTGAGCTGACTGTACTTTACCTTCCTATGAAACTTTGAAAATGTTGATAAAGAATCATTTATTCATGATTCCTTGGGTGTTGAAAGTGTTTTTCAAAATGCTTATACTTTTCCTCTAAATAATTTTTAAAGATTTAGTTTTAATAATATTTTATTATACTTCTATTTAGTCTTTAAAGATGCCATTTTAATACATGTTAAACAAGCATGTTTAAAATTGTCCATTTAAAAGTACACACTGAAAGCATACATTGACACAAATAGTGCCTGTGTAAGAGGAACTCACTTTCCATTTTTTAAATTATGAAAATACATTTGAATTGCCTGATTAAGTTGATGGAGACAGTACATTCAAATGAATTACAATTTAACATGTTTAAAATTTTAAAAAATATTTGTTTCTGAGTATTCGTTTTTAAAGACAAACTTTTGCTAATGTGAAAATGCACAGAAAGCAAAACTTGCAATTAAAATAAATTTTAAAAATTTCAGTTGTAATATGCTTATATGTTGATCTTCTATTGTTCATATTAATAATTTCCATGCTTCAGAAGTCTTACTGTGTTACTATTTATAGTAACAGTTTTATTATATTTACAGTTTAATCTTGTATTTTTTTTTAGATGAGCGTATTGTTCAATATGACTTTGTAATTTGGATATTCAATAAAAACTTAACATTTGCAGGATAATTTCATAGAACTGAGCCTCTACAGAAAATTTCAGTGTATCCCAATTAGAGGCAGTTTTGTTTATCACTGTTTATTTTCACGTCCCCTTAGGATACTCTAAGTAACCCAGCATGATTAATTGTGAGAGTAATTATACACAAATTTTTTATTCTGGCCACAGGGTTGCATGAAAATATTTTCAGTCTTCCTTCGAAGTTCACATGTTTATTTTATTGCATATCTGTATGAAACTATTTATGATTTAATTCATTGTTGTGGAGCTCAGCGTGGTATGATATAGATGCTTTTAATGCAAACGTTCTCACAACTTTATATACTGGCTGCCTGGAACTGGGCCTAATAGTTAATGTTTAACAATATTAATACTGATATCACACAGAGGTAGTTCTGTTGATTGTTCTAAAGATGTGATGTCTTCTTTCTCTGAACCAGTTCTGCAACAGCTCAATTTGTGATTTGGTAAGGCAATATCTATGCCATGAATCAAAAAGTTTGTGACTTGGCACTCCCTGCCCAATTCTTGGCAATTCTCATAAATGCAAAGTATTAAACAGAGTACCCTCACTGTTCAGCTACCTGAATTTCACGTAGCTTTAGCTTACTGAGAGGTTTTCAGGTGTTTCCTCCTGTTGAAGAAGAATTCTGTGTTGCCCTGATTGTGGGTACTATTCCCTAGGGGGGTGGGAGAGGGCAGGTGAGTTAAATCTGCTTCTACCTTAGTTAAAATATTTTGGGAACTCTTCAAATGGTACTGTTACAAATTATACAAGACAGGTTTGCCACTTTTGATAGGAAAGGAGACAGATCTTTTCCTCCCAGTTTTTTTAAAACTTATGTGCAGTAACAGTAAGTTACTAACATGTGTGCAACGAGTAGGCTTTTTCAAATGTTTTGTTAGTTTCTATAACTGGCTATACTTGTTACTGAAGTCTAAAGTTTTTTGCAGGGCTTTATATGGTTTAAGCTTTTGACTGTGGATATTCGGAGTGTTCTTTTTTTCTCTGTTTTACCTGTATTATAATGAAGGATGTTGGAGGCAGAGAACAGGACACAGAACTGACCTAACGACACTCTGCAGAGAGATTTTTCTCCATCTCAATCAGCACACATCCTGTTGTAGAACTTACTTTTAAGACAGCTATTCTGCTTCACCAAACTTCCTCCTACAGTGAGAGAAGTAGGGATAACTCTTGGAAAAAGTTTTGAGGCTAGTGACAAAATATGTTTGTCTTTCAGATCCCCAGCTCAAGGGTATAGTGACCAGGTTATATTGCAGGCAAGGCTACTACTTGCAAATGCACCCCGATGGAAGTCTCGATGGAACCAAGGATGACAGCAGTAATTCTAGTAAGTGACTGCCCCAGGGGAATGTCTTAATCGCACACGCAGATCGCATCGCTCGAATGTGTATGCACAGGCACCGTGGGAATGCCTTTGGAGGGTTTCTGAATGTGTTTTGTTCCAAGGAGGAGGGTTCTGCCCCTTCAGAGCCTGATGACCACCAGCATGGCTCGTGCAGGACATTGGCCTAAATGTGTTGCCTCTGAAGGGCAAGGCATAAGTACTCATGGACCTTAGGAGGGAAATATTTAGGCCAATGAATGTCTTCTGGTAATTTTATAAAAATGGTAAAATTATATTAAAAGATTTTTTTATTAAAACTTTATATTTAATATAAATATCTTCCAATAAGAAAGAAATAAAAAGAGATGGAAACAAAATTTCCCTGAAAAACCTGAATTTACAAGCAAATAAATGCATGCTAAGCTATCAAAATCCTGCTTAAAACACATGCTAAATTACCTTGCTGAAGGTACTAAAACTTTTGGGGCTAAAAATCCTGCAGTCCCTATACCAGCCAGAATTCCAATAATGTTAAGAGATTTTCTGCCACTATAGAGACTGCAATGGTGGCAGGTTTTAAAAATATGTCAAACAAAAGAGGTTTTGAAAGGCCGTGTGGGTCGCTGCTTTGGTATGCTTTTCAGATGATAATGCCACATATTTTCATTTAATGAGCATATGTATGTTTGATAACTTCAGCTGCAAATGGTAATTAAACAAACCTGTTCTTACTCTAGAAACAGTTGATTTGTATTTTGTTTATTTTAATTATCATGACATATTTAAGTAACATTTCTGTGTCATCTTGAATTTTATTTTAAGTGTTTTAATACAGAAGATTTATCTTCTTAATATGCATACATAAATAACCGCCTAATTTCCTTAAAAATGTTGGAATTAGGTTACAGATATTAAGGTATTTGAGGTTTCTGCTTATATTGGTAAGGCCCCTATTATAATTGACGCACAGCTGTCATTTATAACACCTTTCATCAGCAGATAGCATGATCACCTTTTACTGGTTTTTTTGGTGTGGTTTTTTTTAATGAGGAAAATTGGTTAATATATTTTGATGTGTATCTCTCTGCTTGTTTTCCAAGTATTTTTTTTCCTCTCCCATGCCCTCCCTATCCTGCCCCCATCCTTGTTTCTTTTCTTCCCTCAGTGTGTCCATCTCATGCCCACCTCTGTACTGGAGTTGATACTAAGACCATATACAGACAATATTATTATCACTTTTTATACAAGCTTTCCCTAGATGAGGTTCAAGAACTGTCTTAGGGTATGAGTGTGTATCTCTCTCCCTCTCCCCATCTCTCTTATTTTCAGCTTTAGCAACAAGATGTGTATGACTGCAACAATTTTGTTTTATCATTATTTCTAACGGTTTTTTAAACTCTTAGATCTCTATGGATTTGGAGTCTTTGCAAAGCTAGACCACAGTGCCTTACTTGCCTCTTTTTGATGTTGTCAGCTTCACAAATCATCCTCTTTTTTATTTACTTTTTCTCTCCCCTCTTCTGTGCCTTTCTGGTTTTCTATCTCTCTTCCCGTCTCCCTTATTCTTGTTTTTCCAAATGTAGAATGAATATTCTACATTATAAGTATTCTGAAATATTGGACTTCTTCAAACTCAACCAAATACCATATAGCAGTATTGTGTATTCTGTATAAATACTGTTATATAATATTGTGGTTTACTTAAAAATTATTTTTTTGCTAAAAAGGTGGGGGTTTTCTTTCCATAAAGACATTTTTTCTGTCTTTGGCTGGCGTGATTATTTTTTTCTTAACTACTCCAATTTTCAAATATGTCTCAGTAAAGACAGTTAAGAAAACAAGAATGCAAAATTAATGCATTTGCAGGAAGGCCTACAGTTTCCATCTGAAATTTTGATGGTATATATGTATCAGCACTATATTAAGAGCTGAAAAGATTTATCCCCTTGGTATATTCATTTATGTATGAATATGTGTTTGTTTCTTCTGTGCTGTCAATATTAGTGTTTTCCTTTTCCACTCTGTTTCTTTTCATTTCCCATTGAACCTTTTTTTCCTACTGCTTTTCTTTATTGCAGCATATGTTGTTTTTCCTTCTCTCTTTTACTTTAAAACAGTAATTTTCTCCTGGATAGAATTTCTAGTATTTTGATATTTTATTTTGTGAGCTCCTTAGCATGATGATTTCTCTCTGAGGCTTACAAGTGAATAACTTTTGGCAGCTTCCCAAGGGAGAAAATCCTCCTTCTGACTGTGGTGCTAGCAGGCTGCCTATTTAATGTGCCCAGTGGGTGAAGGGATGGATGTCTATTAGCTGTCCATAGGAGAGATAGAATACTTACCTTGATAGTGAGGATGACTTCCATTCAAAGTGTGTTTCATAAAAAAAAGGAAATATAGACTGCCAAAGGGTACGCATCTCTGCCAGCCTTCCACCTGTCTTCTGCACTGTTCCCTGTCCCTGAAGAGAG
Source organism: Grantiella picta (assembly GCA_013397955.1). NCBI lineage: Eukaryota > Metazoa > Chordata > Aves > Passeriformes > Meliphagidae > Grantiella > Grantiella picta. Next base: position 461,700 of record VZRM01009027.1, on the reverse strand, counting down.
CCTGCTGAGTAACCGGGTGTCAGAGAAGCCAGAGGGAGCAAGGCATGAGGGACAGAAAAAAGATGCAATTCTTTTTTTGTCTCCAGCAAGGAAGCTGTTTGAAGCTTAGTCATGCTGCTACTTTTTGTGCTGTTGCCATGTACTCTGTGTCAAGCAGTTAGAGGAGTTCTTGAAGTTGAAATTCCCTCAGGTGCCTATATTATTTTGGACTCATTTTATATGTGTGTCAGTAAACATAAGTTACACACTATTGGAGTCACAGTGTTACAGAGAGGTAGCACAAACTAAGATGAAGATGTCTTTAAAGCGTCTCAGTAGTCTCTTTAATGTGACTCTGCTTCTATCTGAAGTCAAAATGACTTGTACCAGTGGTTTTAGTCAGCTGTTCAATGTCTCAGTTTGAGTAAAGGCTAGAGGCTGCAGAGAGAGATGGCAAGATTTTTAGTGTATCACTGTGCACAAATGCTTGCATGAGAAAGGAAGACGTGACGTGTAATTGCATCCCCGAATGTACTGTCTTTTGCTCATGTTGATGGCCATGACATTAGAACCCAACCTAAATAGACTGACAGGTTTCAGTTCATTGTTGTAGTTTCTTTTTATAACTTTTCCAAGTTAATGAGGTTTCATGAAAGAATGGGAATTAATGCACCTGGTGTTTCATGGTGTTGAGTTACCTTAAATCACTTCACCAAATCAGGGCTGTTAGCTTTAAAAATCTTGTGTGTATAGTCTGCATTTTTTTTTTTGCCCCCCTCTCAGTGATATCTTGTTTTAGCTGGTTTTTTTACTTTTTAATTTCTCTAATGCCTTACAGTTTCTGGTTTGCTTTTGTGTCTTGCTTGTGGCAAAGGCAGGAGTGACTGTGGTAAAGCTGTAGCTTTGGTTCCTGAGGTCCTACTCAGTGTAGCTCTCATTCTCTCACTCTAATTTTCATGGATTTTACAGATGCAAATGCAACTTGCTTCATTGCACTCATCATTATTAATTAGGAAAAGCAGTCTACTACACCAAAATCATATAATGAACTAGAAGAGGTTTCCATATGTGCTTGTAGTAACAAGTATACATTCTCCTCCTGTCCTCCCCACCTAAACCATATAATTTTTAGTCTGTGGTCTATCTTCAAAGTTTTGTCTCATGAAAGAAGGGTAGGTTTAGTAGGAAGATTAATTAATTTCAGAAACAGAAAATTCCCACTTTTTAATTTCTGAGGTTGAAACCCTGAATCTTTTATCTTTATAGCTTGTTTTCATTCACCTAGAGTGTATCTCAGCCAACAACCCCTTAAAAAATGATGATAAATGATGATATTTTCCTTTATATGTGATAGACCTGATTGTAACACTCAAATGTTGCAATTTGTGCCCCTTATGAAATTACAGTCATGTTTATAATAGTCTACAATTAAAAGAGCATTACTAATTGGAAGTCTTATTTCATAAACTGAGAAAAGACAAAGTGAACATTATCCAAGAAACTTTGATTTGGCTGTGCTGTGAACATCTTTTATTATGCTGCAAAATGCTTTACCTCCTTTGTGGTGCTTGGTACCTGGTAGAGTTGCTCTTCAAGAAATCCTGCAACCATTTAACATTCCTTTATTTTCATCTTTTATTGCATGCTCGTAATGTTCTATTTATATCTTCCAAATTGAATGTGGAAGTATTAACTTTTTAATGTCTTTATAAAATACCTACCACTATCATACTTTGGTTTGAAGATACTGATAAAATAGTCTTTACCGCACCCTTGTAAGGTAAAGGAGATAATTAGATAGAAATAAAGCACATAAAGATTAGGAAAAAAACACCTGCAGTGCTGTTAAATTTGGATTAATGAATGTTAATTTTGGATTACTGCACTGAAATATCTGCAGCCTGATACTTGCACTGTTTTTTACTGAAGTTCATCTTCAAAGAATTATACAGGCATTTACTCATCTATTTACACCACCTTTGAGAGTTAGGTAAGCCTGTTTCTCCCACTGGGGTAATCTTAGTCTGACAGGGTCAATGTTCAGTCATACAGAAAATAAAGTTTTAATTATGTCTTCTGTAACATCAGACATGTAGAATGGGTTTGCTCCATAATAAATGGATGGACAAACTCTAAATACTAACGTCCTTGCAGTCATTGCCAATCTAAAGAATGTTTTGATGGAGTTGTCATTTTTGCCTGTGGGCCTGCAGATGAAAATAACTTTAAAAAATAGTTACCTTGATCTGATTGGAGATTTTGTGCTGTGGAAATTTTTGTTAACTGGCACAAAGGCAGTAGGCATGCAGAACAGACAGCAAGTTTGAAACTCTTCACAATTTGGTCTATAGCAAGCTTCTTGAGAAAAACAGTGACCTGTAATAGCAATTTTCTTGTAGCTACAAGTCAGTTGTATCTGAATAGACTGTCACAATTATATGGAAATATCTGATTTCAGGCATTTCCAGTTTCAAGTTAATGGACTGTGATGGTATAATATAAAAGAAGGAAAAACATTGTGTGGTGGTTTAGTGTTTTGCTCAAGAAAGGAGTGATCACTTATAAAAAAAGTGGACTCAAACTCTGGCTAAAACATTTTGAGGATTAGAATCCAAATCAGATGGATTTCCTGCAAGTCTCCTCCATGAAACCTAAACCAATAACCCCTTTTCATGCCAGTTGTTCCTGCTAACTGTCCTCACCCCCATTTTCTGACCTTTTGTGTGGTGAGAGTAGACTTGTAGGCTTAGGAAAAGAGAAGAACCCAAATGCTTTATGGCTGCGGTTTAGATGGCATACTAAGGGGATGTGCACAGACTCAGGACTGACCAGGAGAAAGGGTTTTACTTGCACCATTTTTGCCAATCAGTTGCCTTGTTTTCCCTGCTATTCCCATACCTTAGTTACATTTGGAATTGCCAGGCTTTCTACTTAAACGTGCAGCATGGGAACCTTGAGAACCAGGCACAACTATATTTCAGGGGCTGTTGGAAGGTGCCCTCTCTCTCAACTCATCTGTGGACACATTGAACTGGTTTTAGGCACATAAAGATATTCAGAAACCTCACTCCTCAGTCCCCACTCCCCAAGTTTCGGTTCTGGATCATTGTCTTAAAAAAAGAAGGGAGGAGGGGACATGGCTCCTTTAAACAGCCCTCTCAGGTAAGAACATAGGCTTGGCTGTGCAGAACTGGAACGCCAGCAGACTCTAGAAGGCTTTCTGCTTTTCTCAGAACACGTTTTTACTAGAGTGGGGGATAGCACAGGTGATTCCTAGTAACGTTTGAAATGTGTAATTGAACACAAAAGTCTCGCTCAGTGAAGAGTACTGCACAGTCAGGTTCTGGAGGAAATCGAATTTCTTTCGGCCAGCTTCAAAGTGCATTAAAACCACATGCTGTGTCTTACTGGTGCATGTTTTGCTGACCCCAGTATGAAACATATTGCTGAACATTTGTCAATCAATAGCTGAATGTAGACTGGCCTTCCTAGTTTCACCCAAATCTGAAAGATTTTGTGAAATTTATAGAATATTCTGTATATGCAGAATTGGAGCATTTCAGATAAAACTCTAATATTTTAGAGGGTTTAGACTAATTACAGGAGCTCTGAAAATTTCCAGTTAAAGTTTGATAGCAGTAAAAGATACATAACATGCCCTACACAGTGCTTTCCAAATTCACCAGCAACTATAAGCCACTTCAGTAATTTTATAGGCTGCATAAAACTGCCATGTTACAGGCCTGTAAATCTTGTTCAGTGGTGGTTGGATTTTTTTTTTCCTAGCTTTGGTGCTTTATTTTTATTGGTAATGCAACAAATAACATCTATGATCCAGAAGTTTTGACTGAACCACTATGACTTGGAGATATTTTTCATTAGCTGACTTATTCTTCATGGCTGAGTTGTCTTTTGTGTTCACCTCTTTTCTTTATGCAAGTATTGCTTGTTTTTCTTTCCTGGTGTCCCCTCAGTTGTTTCTGCCCTCCCTTTAGCATGGTGTTCACATGCAGGTTTCCTCATACATTTTCTTTTCTGCTAGGGAAAAAACCAAACTCAATTGCCATCTGAAACTTAGTTTTGCTATGACAGACTCCCTCTCCACAACCCACAACATTTTGAGGGTTTTTACACTATTTCATTTGAGAGTATTGACTTTATAACTAATTTTTAACTTCCAAGCTATATTGAACTGAAAACCCTCAAGCCAGGCAGTGTTTAACCTACATAATTTTAGGCTATATTTTCTGCAAGTGCCATATTTCACTGTTTTTACATATATTACAGGGGAAACCTGTCTGTACCAAACATTTTTCTAGTGAATAGCCATGAAAGATCCTAGCATAATGAAGAATTTTGGAAATGACAGAAACTGAAATGCTGTTTATTTGTTCTAATTCTTGAAACCTCTTCCATTTTCTTTGTAAGTCCCCCAAATTGTTTTCAGCTCTTCTAGAGCTCTTTTGAATGTAGTTTTTTTCTACCATTCTAGGGAGTACTCTGCTAGATTTCCTAGCTTTATAATGGCTTTGTGTGTTCCTAAAATTATCTAATGTTACCCTTTCTTTTTCTGCATGACAATGCTGAAGAAAAGGTGTTTCTTTTTTTTTTACATTCCTATCTTTCTAGTAGTCAACCCATGGTTTTTTTTTTTCTCAGTTGTAAATGCTCAATCATATTTATCACAAACAAACTGTGGATTTTTATCCTTTGACCAAACAGGAATTTTCATACCTTGAGAACTGTATTTATCCGCTGCAATTGCATGACCCTTTTTTTCTTTATTTGGGCTTTAGCTCTGGCATTCTGATTACAGATAGCCTCATACAGTGCACTTTTTGGTCACACCTATGAATATCCTTCTTAAATTTTGAGGAACTCACTGTTGGTATTACTGTGTTCCTGTGACCTGACTTGGTACAGCCATAGTCCCTGCTGCATATGTTGAACACACAGGTAGTGCTTTTGGTTTCCATCCAAGGCCTTGTGAGTCTTTGGCTCATCCACAGCAGAAAAACATTTAGCATGGAGTCTCCCAGCCAGGTCTTTTCTTCCAGGACTGATGTGTGCTTTGCCTCTGATTTTCTAGTATGAGTCAGTAAATGTATCATAGGGGTGTGCTGGCATAAGTTTTAGAAGAATTGGTACATGCCTCCTACTTATACAACTTGTGTATTTCTGTGGTGAGGCTGGTTAACTCCCACTCTTCACACTGGTCTTTTTTTCAGATAGTAATCAAAGTTGTGGCTGTTTTAGTTACTACAGAGGTATACACTATTCCTAGGGTATTTGCTATTAGGTGGTTTTCTAATTATTTTATTATTACTCCAAGTTTTTGAACATGTTCTGTATTCAGTTCAATAACATTTATGTGCATTTAGAGTCAAGCACATATTTCAGTGCTTTTATGAATTATGATAAGCCTCTTTCATTACCTGACATCTGTGTGTTACTGCTTGTATCAAATACATCATTCACAAAAGCAAGAAAAAAAAAAATTGAAATCACAGACCCCTTGACATCAATCTTTAATGAGGGCACCTCTTAACTGAAAATCTTAAAAATGTACAAGAAAATTAAGAGCTACTTGCCAGAATCAGATAAGCAAGATTTTCTGAATTAGTCTAATTTTAAAAACATTAAACAAATTATGCAAGAAATATATTTGCTTTCTTTTTGCTAGTGATTTTTATTAGAATATTGTATTAACCATAGCATATTTATATCTGGTCATGTTTTTTCTTCACAGCTTTATTCAACCTTATACCAGTGGGACTTCGAGTTGTTGCCATCCAGGGTGTAAAGACTGGGTTGTATATAGCCCTTAATGGAGAAGGTTTCCTCTACACATCAGTAAGTACCTTGCTGAGCTCTGTTTAAGAGGCACAGCTGAAGTTGAAGTCTACACGGGAATGATACCTGTGTTCATTTTGAAGAAATTCTGTAGTGTCTGTATATGTTACACACACCATGCTTTTGTGCAGCATTATTTGTAAATGGGATACAGTAGAAATTACTGCTTATTACATATGAAAGTCTGCATCTTAACAATCCTGAAAAACCATACCATGGACCTCTCTTCCTAGTAGGCTATACTGGTAGAATGCCTTATGCCACAAAGATAATAATTTTAAATTCAGTTCTCAAAAATTTTTAAATAAAGACCCACAATTATTTTCTAAGTGACTTGTTGATCAGAATCCAAAAACTGATCCCACCATTACTTTTATTGATAAGATTTATGAGTGCAACTTCCATCTAAAACGTCATTAACAGCCTTATAGTTTATCACCATATTCTTGTAACTATATGCTTAGCATTATTGATTTTTTTATATCAGCTATAAGGAAAATAAAAAGTTCTGTGAGCGACTGTTGTCTTTGTAGAATGATCAAAGTTAAAAAAGAAAATCTTTTGAGTCACAAAGAAGACCATTGGATAAAGTGATTGGAAAGACTTCAGATTGTTTATGATATTTCAAATTATTTAATGCTAATCACTCAGTATGTTATTGTGAATAAAAAATTCCTCAGTTTTGTATAAATTTAGTGTCTTAACTTCCTTTGAAAGGCAAACAGTTGTTAATGTGAACAGGCAGTTCTGTCAGGTATTAACAAGGTGGCTTAAAGGATTTTTCATTGCTATATTTTTATTGACATCTATGTTGAATTTATTTACACAGTGCTTTTTCTATTTTTTACGTCATATAGTTCTTAATTCCTAACTAAGTTACAATACACTGCTTTATTTTCAATGTGCATTGAAAGGAAATTGGAAAGACTAAGTTTCTGATGCCCTGAGGGAAAGTATTGTGTTTGTTTCAAACATACAATTGTCTTGGAAAAGCTAATTAAGAAGAAAAAATGGAACTAATCTTGAATGTCAATGTCAAGACAAAGAGAGAATTCCTCCTCATAAAATGTCTGCTGGAAACTTCAGCAGTATGATCTACATTTTTTTGCATCTGTTCAAAATAAATTCTGTTTTTAGGAGAACATGCAATATTTGCTGTCAGAAAGAAGAAAACTAGAAGAAAAAGCTAGAACTACTAGAGAAAATTAATTACTGACCTTCCAGTTCCATCACATCATGTGGGGAGTTCATTGCTGCATCATGGCATGAACAGCATTTTTTTTTATTTGTTGGCACAATGAAGAGTACATTCTTGCCCAGCACTGTTCCTGAAGTGAATTCTGAGTTCTCCAGAAAGAAACTGTACAGAAAATGTACATTTTCCTAATGTATAATTCATCAGGGGGACCACATATGAACAAATTGTGGTAGGCTCTGTGCTTGTGTATTATTCTGGAAATGGTTCAACTTAAATGAAGTTAAGTGAGGCAAGGAAACAAGTGTTTTTATAATGTACTGCTTACTCTTCCTTGTGCAGAGAATGAAACGTCAGTGGCCCATTAAATGACAAAGAAATTTGATGCATTGGAAAACACAGCGGAAGATTTAGCTTTTTTATGTCTATGAAATGATTTTCAACTTAGACTTTTTTGAAGCAGAAAAATAATTACATTTGAGCAAAAATTTAAAGGTAGTGGTTTCAAAATATCAGTGTTGTAATACAGGTTTAATTGTTTCATATTAATGTATTGAAAACTTTGATAATACATTATTGTCTCAGCAATTGCCTGCTTTCATCTTAAAGAACAATGCTCTTGAAAATAAGATGACAAAGCATCAAAGTCTGTCTTCTCCTGAGGATCAAGATGAAGAAGTACTGTATGCAGAATTATATGTCATCACCTGTAGAAAAATATTTTTAGCCAATCATTTTCTATTACTGTCTTGGTGGATTTTTTGACTCTTTTTGACATTTGTGTATCTGTTGCACCTAAATGCAGAAGTTCTGTATTAAATATTTTTCCCTTGGCTATTTAGGAGAAGGTGGGAGAAAAAAGTTTTCTAAGTTTCATATGCCACCTGCCATCATTGAAAAAGACTGCTACATAATGGGAATTCTAGTTAAAATGTACTTATATTTATATTTATATTTATATTTATATTTATATTTATATTTATTACCAATTTCTTATAAGGATCTAAAAATGGAAGCATGCCCTGTAGACTAAGTAAGATTTATAGTCTAAGTTGAGACTGAAGTTCTGTATAGTCCTTTTCTTCAGAACACCTCGGTGTCCCTTCTTCCCACAACATTCCTACTCACAGTATATGAAACGCATACCTTGTGAGAATAGCTTAAATGTTGATGCCTCTCTTCAGAGACTGAAGGGCCCAACTCAATTATATTTATCATAAGTTTCACATCATGCTGACTAATTAAACAACAATGCTGACAGGAAAGGTATTATGTGTGATCCTGCTTGTGTGTTCTTCAAGAAGGAAATGAAGGTACAGTGACAGACCAGTTTCACATACAGATTATCAAATGCAAATTTGCATTGTTTCTTGACTTTTTTAAAAAATATTTTTAATGGTTGTTTGCATCAGTTTGAAAGTCTCTTTTTTCCCCTTTATTCTGCCATATTTAGGATTTTTTCAACTATTTCTCAGAATTAGAACTAGAAAAATGTGCAGAAATTTCATAGAAGAATGTTATGTCAGTATTTCTTAGAATAGAAACAGGAGGACAGCAAATTGTGTAGGAAGGTTAGTCTCAAGAGTTTTCATACCTATTTTGCCTGCTGCAGCAGTTGAGATATGTATTCTGTCCTTTGGGGTTTGATCAAGCCAGGGTCTCTAACATACACTATCAAAGCCTTGTCAAATAAAGGAGAAGCAAAATCTTGGCAGTTTGATAGGGCTTTGCAAAATTCCTGAGAGATATTTTCCAAATTATTTTCCAAAATCATAGCCAGTTTTTTTCTATACATTTAAAGTAATTATTGTTAATACCATAATTTATTGTTTTCTGTCACATGAAATATGAGAACAAGAGCCTTTTCATGCTGGGTTTTTTCCCTTGTTCTTTTAAGGGTTAGCCCACTTAAAGACTATCCATTAATCTCACCTATTTTGAAATTTTGGATTGCTGCATCCAACTTTATTTCTCTGTATGTGTATATTTACATATGCTTATATCTGTATATCAATATATATCTAGTAATAAGTAGGATATATTTATCTACTGATTTATTTTTCTAGCTTCCCAATTCTACACATATGTTAGTGAGCAATGAGAGTTATTTTAGATGGCTTAATGAACTGTGAATAATTCAATATTTATGACTGACTTAATAACTGTGAAAGCTAGTTGGAGAATCTGGATTTTTCCACAAAGAGCCATCTCAGTTACTAGAGGGATTTTTGACATAATAGTTATGGACTTCTTAAGTTAAAGTCAAAAATTATGCCTTATTCCTGTCTTCCTTTGGAAAGGATGAGGAAGCTGAGGTTTTATTTCCAGGTTTTGTCTTGTCAAAATCAAAAGGAATGAAACTGGCTCCATGCACTGAAAAAGGGAGCACAGCTGCAGAGATTCTCCATAGGGAACAGGTATTGCCTGCAGCAGGAAGATGGCAGTGCAGTACTTGGCAGAAGCTTGAGTTTGATGTTAATTTTGATCAACTCCCTTTGCAAGTGGTTCATTAGTTCAACTTCCAAGGGGCTGAAGGTTTTGTTTTGCTTCTAGGATTTCCTGCTATCTTAGCAGGATGAACTCAGAGGCAAAACTTATAATATGTTAGTCCATTTTATGATTCCGGTTTTACTGTGATGAGGATATGAGAGTCTTCTGAGTTTATAAAAATGGATTTTTCTCAATAATTATTTGATATACCTGGGAGTGTTTGGAAGGGCTAGTGGTTTCCTTTTTCATCATAGGATCAGTTTGGCAGGGTACTGCCTGTATTTGGTGGCTATCAGAGTAAAAGGAAAAAGAAAATCCAAAATGCAGGCAAGGAAAAATCCTAAGTCTAAAGCACCTTAAACTGCTTGTGCTTTCTTCTTTGTGTTTCCTCTTTCACCATTTCTTCTGCCAATTGTCTGAGACCAGAGCGGTGGACTAAACTAGAGAGGGAAGAGTACACCTGTGATATTGTCAGCAGCAGGTATCATAGACATAGGATTCCCCTGCATGGTTTCTCAGTGAGATTGATGCTTTAAAAGATGACTGAGCCTGCAGGGCCAGGTCAGACCTCCCTGGCCCCTCTTCCACCACTGTGCACTGTGGCTCCAGAGGTCCTCTTCGGGGTATGGGGTAGTGGGAGCCTCACTGGAAGGCCGTAGAAAGTACTGGGGAGACGTGGTTGCATTTCTGGAAGGTTTTACCAATTTTTTGGAAAGTATTTCAGAATTAGGAATGCCACACTTAACAGAATATTCTTCTTGTGCTGTGGGGGTTTGTTTTTTGATCTGCTGCAGTACACGGTGTTGAGGATGTTGGAAGGGTGTTGGTTGGGGCAGCGTTTCTGTTGCAGTAAGAGATCTGTCTGTGTCACAGACTTCATGAAAGCGAGAGAACATCAATATCTGTTGCTGAGAACTGTATTTGTTCTATCTCTCTGGCAACTCTCACCTGAGAAAAAAAGCCTTTGAGGATTTCTCCTGACATTTCAGCAGCTTCCCAATGCCGTTATGTCTGCCACTTCTTTAAGCCCACATAATTGACCTCTCTGAGGAGAACAAAATTCAGCCTCAAGGAAGAACATAGGACCACAGACTGAAGCCTAGAAAAGAGTGAGAACTGAAGTAGTCTGTATTTCTAATATTTAAATCAAAGTCAAATAAAAAAAAAAAAGTGTAGCTTTTCCTAGAGCCTCACTTTATGCTCTGGAGTAGCAAAGCTCAGCGTGTGCAATACTTTGAAGGTTTGAAGGTGCATAAAACCTTATAAACAGAGCAGAAGAGAGTTTAAACTAGACAAAACCAGAGAGGAAATGCAATGATTTAAAATTTAAAATTTTTTACAAGAATGGTCAAAAAGGGGTTAATGTTGACATCAAGAAAAACATTTTCCGTTATAACAGTAGTTAACCTATGTTTTGACAAAGATCATTCCCCATCTTGCAAAGTATTGTAGAAATAGTCAGGAATATATCTGTTTAGAGAAAAGTAACAAATAGAGATTGCTCTGTGATTCAAAAGATGTAGACTTTTATTTCTAATGGTCAAAAGTATCCTAAATATCAGAAAAGGGTAAGTGTCACTGCTCTTAAGGTGTCTGTGGTTTTGTAAATGTAAGCACATCAGAGTGGAGTGTCTCATAACATTGTGATCAATAGAAAACATTATTTTCTTTCTTATGTCAGGCTTATGCTTTAGGGTCTCAACCTGCTTCCACACATTTATCTTCCAGCACAGACTTTACTAAGGCAGGGATAGGACCTTATTTCACTTGTCATTATCTGTGTCTTAGAAGTACTCTGGCTCACTTTGGGGAGAGGAAAATGGGTATATTTATCTATTTGAAAAACACAGCTTCTTGTAAGGACTTTTGAAAAGTAACTATATGATATTTTTAAGAATCCAAATGCATAGACATTATGCAAACTCCCTTAGTTTAAGGGTTTACCACTAAAGTGCTTCCTTCTATATGTATACCTTTATTGCACTTCCTGTTATCTTTTAGTCAGTTTGGGATCAGTCATAAAGTGACCTATATTTGCTTCATATTAAAAAAATGCTTTTTTGAGAGGGGGGTATATAGCATGTTTCAGGGCTGTGTTCCTCTGCAAATTGGTCTGCATCTCTCAAAAGGTAAACAAGTTCAGCATGTTCCAGCAGTTGAAATACAGTGACAGGGAGGAGGAAAACATCTGCATGGTTTATGCTTATTTATATCTGCGTTTGGAGGTAGATAATTTGTCTCTCAGGTTGTCTGCCAAAAATAAATACAGAAAATTGCTAATGAATTTATTTATTCTATGGTAGCACCTAAGGAACAACTGATAATGTAGCCCTGCTATATTGTGCAAAATAGTGTCAGATGTCCCTGCTTTAGAGTATAGCTGAAAAGGGGTAAAAAATATATACAAAGTCCATGACTTTTTTCAGTGAGTTAGGTTTTCAGTACATTTTTGATTGAATGTGCTGAAGCCAATGCTTTCACACACAAGATAAGGTAAAAAAGGAGGCATGCAGAGACACATGAGAGTTTGATAAGGCAGGAGAGAAGTGAGAAAGGAAGACATGAATGGACTGAGGATGACATGAGGAGACTGTGATAAGAGGGCATATAAGAAAGTGGATAAATGGCACAGTGGAGCAAAACAGTATTGTGGAAAACCCTATAATCATTGTCAAAATGTTTAGGATTATATCACTATTGTTTGAGTCTCATGCTTAACCTTCATTACTATCTTTCTGACTTTTTCACACAGAAATGCTTACTATTTGGCCTGCAGCTCATAAACCATATTGCTTAATTAAATATGCTATCTTGAATATGTAAAAATATGTTTAGTAATATAAAGATACAGTATTTTTGTGTGGTTTCTTACTCTATGGCAGTTGTTTCCTCCTGGCATCTAAATGCTGTCCCGGGGTAATAACAGAATTTGACTCCATACTTGCAGCACTGTTTCTTGCCACTAAAACCAAATATGTATGTCCTGTTTGGTTCATTAGTGTCCACTAGGATCTAGTTTCTGTAAGAAAATGTTTCATATTTCCTTAAATTATTCGTTTTCCTTTCTCATGTATATTTCTCATATCCAAGTGCAAAAAAATCTCTTACTGTACATGTTCTCTCTCCCTGAAATGTACATAAATGCCTCAAGATTAAAAGTTACTCTTCCAAATTTTACAAGGCATGGGCAATCACAAAGTCAGCAGCTGCAGCTGGATATTTTTCAATAATTGTACGACAGGGAATAGTAACTCTAGGTAGGTATGCTAAAATGAGGTAATCTAATCTCATGCTTCAGGAAGTAGGATGACTGCCACAGGGACCAAAAAGAATGCTTTCTGCAATGTGTGGCACCGTTTAGTGCAGTTGCACTGAAGGAGGTTTGCCTCTGAACTGTGCAATGGTCACAGCTAAAGGGTGAGCACAGGCTTGATGGACCAGCAGCTCAATCAAGTCTGTCAAATTTTTGCTTCTGGCAATTCTGTCTCTCATGGTAACATCCCTGTATATTTGGCCAATGTTTGTTTTGTTGCATAAATACAACTACGCTATTCTGGATGTTTCTTTATTCTCTGCTTTGTTGCTCTTAGACATTTGGGGTTCTCTATACTCCTTATTATTGAATGCATCTCACTGTCTATTGTGTACCACTCTTGCCTTCTGTTGTCTTGCTTCCCTTCTAATTTTCGCTTCCCAAGCAAGAAAGATCATGTGTGAAATTTCTAATTTTCCATTCATAGCTGTTTACTCTTACTCATTCATTACATCCAAGTATGAAAAGTGGCTACCAAAGATTTAGAATCTCTCAAATTTTAGACAATTAACAAAAACATGTTTCCAAAACAAACTCCTACTACTTCTTCCATTTATTGTTTAATGAATATTCAAAACATTGAAGACGATTTTAGGTGGATTTTATGGTAAGTTTAAATACATTTCATAATAAATGTGGTTATTTAAGTGTAAAGAAGACTTTCTATTGCATCATCAAAATGCCTAAGTAAGAAAAAAAGCCCAACTTTTTGCAGAGTAGAACAGTTAGACACATGTGGTGCTGTCTGTCACTTCTGTAACTGCATAGTTAATGCATCTTCTGTTATTCAGGGCTATTTCCAAAAGATATGTATCAAGATACAAAGATAGATGAACAGAAGTGAACTGAGAGCTTTTATATATATAGTCTATTTTCAAAAAGTATTTCTGTTTGTGTGAAGAATGGCTTCAGTCAGGCAAATATTTGCTTTCCTTATGTGAGAAAAGAGCCACATTACTTTGCAGAAATTAAATAGTCTAATGTATGTTTTGTGACTTTTTAAAAATTTCTCGAAAAATTTAAATATCTATATCAGAATATTTAGTGTATATATGATAATATTAAGAAAAAATCTGAGAATGGTATTTACCTAGGTAATTAAAGAAAATTATGCAAGCATCCTATAATTTCGGGGAACTTCCTAAGGTACCCCTCATACCCTATAATAAGATGGTGTGGGCTTAAGTATGTGCAGATTAAATTATCATCATATGTTTAAGACACAATTCTATGTTATATGTGATCCTTATGATTAGACTTCAAAAAAGGATGGTATTTTTAAATGTTATTGTACTGTGCAACTCTACACAACAGGGTTTTGTATAAAAGGTACAGTGCTGTAAATATCAGATGTTGCCAAAAGCCACAGATGTATGTCTTATTAGTGTTATATATGTAAATGACTGCTTTGTACACAATATCCATTATACATCTGTAACAGGATTCCTAATATTCTTGATTTTGGGGGGACTTGTTATCATACACATTTATATTCTTCTTGTAGCATATTCATTTTTTCATTTGAATAGGCAAGTGTGTAGCTAAACTTAGTGACTTAGTAAGATCATTCAATGGTCAGGGATAAATTTATATCCCTTTTAATCTTCCCATATGCCAAGTGTCCCTGTGGAAAAATTTGGGATATTCCTGTTTCTAAGGCAGCTTTAGCCTTGGGCTGGATCTTATATGGAAACTTGACCATCTGGGTAGACCCGTGGAAATGCTGATTCTACATGTTCTGACTTCTTGGCAGAGTTTGTTAATCTGGGATCTACCCTGGGGTGTTCATAGTCTCCTTTTATGTCTGCCTGCTGCAGTAGACAGGGGCTGCTTGTACCACCTTTCCCCGTGGGATTTTCTGTGGCCAGGGACTAGATCTGGTGGATGGCTTTGCAGACCTGTGACAGTCTGTGAGAGAATATGTCCACAAAAAAGGCTGGGATTGTCCCTGAAGCCTTGTCATTCCTGTGGGACTAAGCTTCTGAAAGGAGAACTCAAGACAACATTTTGTTTCCCTTTGGCTAAATTTTTAGCAAACTATTTCTTAATTAGAGTTCATTTACAACCTAAATAAGTCTGTTAGCACTGATTTTTATGTGTCTGTTCAAAACTGACTAGGAAAACAAGCATCCAGCAACTTGTACATCGTTAGCTAACACTGAGTCTTGATCTCCCTCTCAGTTTGTCAAATTCCTCAATCCTCCACTTTCCCTGCTGGCAGCTTTCACTAACAGGGTTCCTTGGTGTATTCCCATGGATAATGTGTGGCCATATATGTTCATTAGGCTAATTTAGATGAGTATCATAGACCTTCATTCCCATACAGTGGGAGATGAATTCCAATGATCCTTGATGGCCCCTTTCAACTCAGGCTATTCTGTGATTCTTACAACCTCCTTTTCACATTTTTCATTGTACAGTGTGACTCTTTCCTGGCTTCTCCTCTTTCCCTCGTTTGGACACCATTCAGTCAGAGGCAGTTTTAGGGGGAAGAAGACCTCCAGAAGGAATATATGAGGTTCATTTTTCTTGTCACTTGACCAGGCACTAGTTGTATCACATCATCTGAGCAACACCAAGCAGTGGTGGGGCCTTTCCTGCCCACAGCTTAATGTAATTAAATATTCCAGTGTTAAATTTCTAAAATACTGCCTGAATATTGAGGGGCTCTGAAATTTTTTGGAGTACCAAGTGTTGGCCTACTTCTGTTGCTAATTAGAATTACTGATCTCATAGGTATAGGGGTTGGCATAAGGGAGCATTTTCAAAAATCCCTCTTGGAAGGGTTAAACTGGTGAGTTTGTTGTGCAGTGTTCATTCAGCATATTCTATCCACTGTCAGATGAGAAGCTGTCTTGACTGATTCCTGTTGATTTGACAAGGATTCTTGTTTTTCAGTAGACTACAAATACAGCCTGGGGGACATGTTTTCTCTCCCTGAGGGTGTCTCAAAAGGAATCATAAATCTGTAGAAAATCAGCAGTCAAACCTGAATTTTACTGCAGCAAAAGCGTTGGAGAAGGGGTGGGTAGACAAGTCACCCCATTGTGTTTGAATTCAGATGTGACTCTTCTCTACATTCTGCTCTCCTGATATACTTGTCACTAAACATTTTGTAATAAAAAGTGACATGATGCCACTACTTGGAAAACCATGAACACCTGGCCTTAATATGCAGCATTTGTAGGAAAACCTTGTATTTTGAGTAAGTGAAACCAAAACCTGAGGACTTAATTCCCTCTGTGCACTGTTGGCTTTCTTTTCCCACTACCACATCGCGTTATGGAAGGCTTTGGCTTATTAACAGACTGATAAGATTTTTCAGCATTATCAGAAATTTACATTATATTACATAATCTTTAGTGTGATTGTGTCTGCAAAGCTGAAAACACAGTGTTTCAACATGAAAATGAAATGCCAGTACTTTGTGACTCCACAGACATACACAGCTAAAGACCCAAAGTTTTCCACAAAAGAGTTGTGATTGCCTAATTCACCATGGAATTGTTTACTTATTCAGAATTGCCTAACGGCTGGTGAATTTTTAAAAGATAGAGAAAGGGTTTTATACCACAGGCACGAAACAAAACATAGCCAACATTTCAAAAGCATAATATGTTCTCTTTTTCATGTCCCTCTTGGCCAACATGTGACTTCCGTGTTATGACTGATGTCCCCATAGTAGTTTTACCCTGTCACATTGTTGTTCAGGCTACAGGCCAAAACTGAATGCAGCTCAGATCATCAGGAAAGAAAATAATATTACTGAAAGGTCTGCTGTTAAAAGAAGCTTATAAAATGTTAGGAATAAGTAGAAGATTTTTTTAATCTATTTGCCAAGTGTTGCTACTATTTCTCCGGCCAGTGTTTTGTATTATTGGATGAGTATGACTTTATTAAAAAAAGAAAAAGATAAGGGTTTAATTTTTATACAATTTTAATTAAAAAGTAGACCTGCTTGGGATTAACTACATTCCAAAATTCTTGTCAGTATTTTTTTGTCTACCCTAGGATGAGTTTGGATGTCCCCTGCCAAGAGAAGAGCAAAAGACATGTTACTGTGCTAATGTGAGAACAGACTGGTCAGAAAAAACAGTAAAGTTTAATTAATGCAGAATAATCTGAAAGCACAATCTCTGTAGAATTACTTTTGTTTTCACAATGGCTTAGAATGATTTTTAGATTTTGTAGTCATTTTTCCATTTGTTCCAGTGGGATCTGAAGCCATTGGTCTATACTTCAGTAGGTACAGGAAGGCTTTGGATAAGGGTAAGCATCATTTTCATTCAGCTTCTTGAACAGAATGTACCAGGGAGAATTCCTGCATTTTATTCAACATCCAAATGCTATTGGTAAAAATGCACTTTTAATTTCAGCCTGCTTTCAACCTTGTGCTTGCCTCTTCCCCTCCCCCAACCCCTATTTTTTTTCCTGGAGAACTTCTCTTAAGGCTTAGGGTTACATAGGAAGACACAGCATTTATTATTCTTTTTCAACACAGTTGTTCCTGAGGAGGACTGAGTTGACTATTTTCTTCTTGACATTTGGAGATCAGGAATGTGCCCTTGTCTCTTCATTTTCAAGTATCTATTGGCACCAGCAACAAAGGAGATGAAGGAATTGGCCTTTCAGGCATTGGAAGTGACAACTTCAGGAAGCATCAGCTGAGGCTATTCTATCACCCATTTAGCATTCATTTGAGCATTGAAGGTGGCTGAAGAATAGCATTTGAAAACAGAATAAAAGATAAAATTGGTATTTTCCCTTAATACTTACAGAAATTTCACTGCATCTTTGACAAGTGTCAGCATCCTGCCCGGTGCTTAGAACTGTGAAAGTCACTTTTCTTCAACTGACAAGATTAGAGTAGAAGACAGGTCAATTGATTTTTGATTTTCAGGGATTATCATATGGAAGTGACTTCTCTATAGATGGAATATGAGAAATAGTGATAGTGTCTAAACTACCCTGTCCAACTTGCAGCTTTGGATGTGCAAGTATGGCATTGAGAAAGAGGGAGGCAGAGGAAAGGATTAGGATTCGATGATACACAGGTAGATCATATTAGGTTCACTTCAAACTCTGCCAATCATATGAAAACAGTCTCAGTATATGAAAACAGTCTCACTAGTGAATATTGTCAGAAACTACCCAAGGCAAAGATAGCCTCACTTGAAATTGTTGGAATTACCTTAATAGGAAGTGTGGGGACACAGGCCTTGTTAGAGACAGAGAAGATGTAAAATTCACATTAAATGACATTTTATTCTGGCAGATCAAAAACTTTATTAGTTTTGAAAAGGCATGCTGAGTTTTATTTGTTTGTAGATACATCAAATTCAGAAATATAGCATGGAGTTCTGCAGTCCTGGTCTTAAAAATTACACTATAGATTTGTTATCCTCATGACTTCAGTAGACATATTTTTGTGTGAGCCTACAGTGGTAAAAGCTTCATTAATAGATTTGAACAACAAAACATTACTTATGGAAATGTAAAGAAAACATCGATTAGTTTTTTAATTGAAAATCACAAAATACCTCCATGAGTGTAGGTGTTAACAGAGATATTGCTGAATAAAGGAATGATGAATAAATTGTAACACTGTAGGCATTCAAGATATTAAATAAAAATTAAAAGTATTTTGAAAGAGATGCTCTGAATTTTTCCAGGTAATTTCTTTTTTTTAATAAAGTAAATAATCTAAAAATACAGACAATTACTCAACCAAACTTTCAAGATTTTTAGGAATATAAAGAATGCTGAATTCTTCCCATTATTTTTTGTAAAAGTTCTCTATAATCAAAAGAAAAGAACCACATAAATACGAATGCATTTAAAAATGCTCGTGTTTTTTTATGTGTGTAAAGGGGTGTGTTCATGTGTACTCCTGTGCATGACTAAAAGTAGTGTAAATTATACATAAAGATGTAATTTAATGACAGACATTAAAGTTATTAAAAAAAACAAACAAACAAGCCAAAAACAAGCCAACAACAAACCAAAACCAACCCAACAAAAAAAGAAACTCCCACCCTGTGAAACTGTTTTGAGAATGAGCCTGATCTCTGTAAACGTGCCCAAATATTCCAAATTATTATAATTTTTTACATGAACTGAACCTGTATATTTTGCAGATTCAGGGTATTTGTGCTTCTATCAATAAATGGAAAGTATCGATAATCAAATCAGGAAGCATTGAATTTAAGGGTATGTAACAGTAACTTTATAAGAAATCAGAAAATTAGGCAATTGTTTTGCCTTAGTTATTACAATCTTTGGACAATTTATAATTAGACTAAGTGGCATTTTTATGAAAGAGATGGACTTCAGAAGTTGTGTAAATAGGTTTTGTGCATGTGTAATTTTTTTTGTCCAAAAAGGTTGAAACAACTTCCTTTTCTTCACATTCTTCCCTTTGTCAAAACAAGAAATGTTAAAAAATGCCTGCATCTATTTTCTCTCTTTTTTGTCAAGTCGTATTTGGTAAAGTAGCACTATACTGTTTTTTCTTTTTCTCTGGACGGAAGAAGGAATTTTATTTGGCATTTCATGGCCTGCTGCTTTTTCTAAAGGTTTCCAACTCAGTTCTCGTCACTGGTAGACAGCAGGGGGTTCTCTAGCTATGCTTAAGATTGTTAGTTGTATCTTTCTGTTAATGTCAACTTGATATCGCTTTGTGATTGGAGTGACCTGGAAAGCAAGCTCATTTATTCTGAAGGAAATGTCTACTTTCAGCCGTAAAAAGACCATCAAATAAATAATAAATTCATTTATTTATTCTATGGTATGACTATGCAAAACAAGTAACCATAAAAAATAAGCAAATATTTTCATTAAAATATTTTTCTTTGTCATATTCCACTCTAAACATCAGTGTTGGAATATTGATAGGAAGACTGGCTTTTGCAGGACAAGTTATTAAATTCGTAATCTTAAATTACTCTAATAAAGGAATATGCCAAGGATTTCTCACACACTTCAGCAGTTTCATGCTTTTGGGTAGCCTCAGTGAAGAAGAAACTCTGTTGCTTCCATGAATGAAACCAGAGCCTTAACAGTGCCAAAAAAATGCCCATAATATCATAGTGGCAGAAACTTATTTTGTTGACAAATTCTGCCTGGTGATCCCAAAAATCTTGACACACAGAAATGAATACTCCCATGGATGCTTTATAAGGATACCAGTAAGCTTTCTTGTTTTCCTTTTAAAAAACAATAAAATTTAGGAAGCTGTTTAATTGAGAAGAGTTTAACTGACCATGGAAATGTAAGTATATATTAAGTGCCAATTATGAAGCAGAGATTTGAGATACATGAATATGTAGCAGTAGAAACTAGTCTGCACAGAGCCCCTAGATCTTTCTCTAGACTGTTTCAATCCAGGCTCTGGAAGGATTAGGAAGCAGGTGTCTGAATTTTCCATTGCTTTCTTGAATTTGAAAGTCATAATAAATTCATCATAGCAACATAGCATGTGGTTTGAATGTAGTCACAAAGCCTTCTGTCACCTGGAAAATGTCTACAGAAATTATTGACATAGATTCAATTGATTTGAGGTAACTTTAGGGTAGAATGAATTTAACAAAAGTGTGAAATTCTTTCTGCAGCAAGCCTGAGGTAGTCTGCAGTGTGGAATACCCTGATTTCTGCTACTAAACCATGGCAAAATTACAGTGTTCATCCACATGCTGTCTCCAGAAATGTGTCTTCAGTAGATTCTGCAAAAGTCCTATCTTTTTATCATTTTAACAAAACGGTGAACAGTGGCAGAACAGCAAGAAAACACCTTGTTCATAGAGTTTGTTTGCTGGGGGCTAAAATCTCATGTTCAAAGTAGCTGTCTGAAAATGAAGTTTTTGTCTTCTCTTTTTTATTTTCTAGTTTTGGTTACTATTTCTTCCCTCAAGCCTGTTTTGTTAGCTAACTGTGTTACCTGAACACAGGGGTTAAGGCATATTTTCTTCAAGAGGACTTTTATATTGAGCCACCTTATTACTATGCAGATAAAATTTAACTTTAACAACCTTATCTGGCTGATTTAGTCTTGACCATGGATATCTCTTAGCTATGCTGTAGATGAAGACAAAGCAGCAGTACCAGGAACCAGGTACATCTTTTAGTATTTTCTGCTAAATCTTGGAAGAGTTTTGCTAAGTAAGACTCTTACAGTCTGCTAGGTGCAACTTCTGCAGTGGAGAATAGTAAAAAAAGCAATATTGAACAGATCAAACATAACATTTCAGACGTCAGATTTAGCACACACATTGAATAATGCATAATGATTACAAAATCACAACATTTAAAAATATAAAATCCATATTTCAAGGATAGCAATTAAGTGAGAGATGCAGTGAGATGAAAAGCCTTCCAGACCATATTCTGTTAAAGCTTTTGGGTAGACTTGGAACCTAGTCCTTGATAGCATCATAGGTGATTTGAAATGTGAATAATGCTTAGAAAAAAAGCTATACTTTTATGCAGACTTCTATACTTAATGATATAACTTGAAAAGTTTTTCTATTTGAAAGGTGTTATGTCAATGAATTGAACAGGGTCTTTTCTTTTTGATGAGATGTACTTAGTAGTTTCTCTTTCATCTTAAAAGTAATGTAATAATGACAGGTGTAAGGTTGAAACTGAAAGTAGGCTTTTATTTCCATTTTTCTAAAATGATTTTTTATCTATTTTATGCAATAAAGTTAATAAAACAAAAATATTATCTTACATGACATCTACAAAACAAAAAATGTTATATATAACACATCTATAGCTAGGTGTTAGTGTGACATTGCAAGAGACCTGTCCTCTCTTGTCAGAACTTCTGGCCCTAGGGAGCTTAATATAGCTCCTTGAATGCTTCTCTTAAATGAAGTTCACCATGTATATGGTGTATTATATGAACGCATTTCCTTTGGGCTTCAAGAATGCTTCTCAGCATTACTTATTTGAATCCCCATAGAATAATTTTCATAATTTTTCCACTTTCTGTATTTTCAGATGCTGCATGTCAGGGGATAGAATATATGAAAATATTTTGAGTGTGTCATTCTTTTTATTTCAAAGACAGCTTCAGGTGTTTTATGATATTTATATCAAAAAATAGTATCTTCCAATGGTCCAGAAGACACTAAAAGGTCCTAAAAATGCCCTGGTAGTCATAGTAGTATTAAGAAATTCAAAGCTGATTTATGCCTTTTGTCAAAAATACATAGGAGTATAGAGGACCAAAGAGGACAATAGGGCATGGCTTATATGTGTGTTTTCTTCTTTCTCATTTGGTCCCTATCTTGTTTAACAAATTTATAAAAAGGTAATGAAATCAGAAATATCCCCTAAGTTTTTCAGGGGAAAAAAAGTCAATATTAGAGCCTAATTAACAGCCCTTTATTGTGGGGAAAACCTGGGGATAATCCGTTGTGCAGTATTCCTGCAGTCAAAATTAGGGGTGCTTAGAGCAATGGAGTATTAGGCTGCAAATAATATTCCTGAGGGGGCTAAAATCAGTGAATATTATTCAAAAACCAGCTACAAATGATTTTTCAAGAAAAGTACATGTATAACAGATTCTACCATTCAATTTTCTACTTTTGTTCCTTAAGACAACTGCTTCCTTTCCAAAAGAAAATGCAGGGTACAGGAAGAGTGGCTAAACCTTTAAACCATAAGAATGGCAGAGCCAAAGATAAATGCACTCTTCTGTAATAGAATTAAATATATACATCATTATATATACACACACACACACACACACATGGAGTTGGAAAACTTAAACAAAAGGGTTTTCCACTATGTATAATCGTTTGCATTGCTGTTCAAAGGAGCACTGGTGTAACATTGGTCAGGGAAAAGAAAAAGATTTTTCAGAGAGGATGCCTTCAGGATATACTGTACCACCTAGCCAGTAGGATGACGCAGGCTACCTTTGTAAAATACCTTAATAAAAAATAAAAATACCTTAACAGAAAAAAAATACTGTAATAAAAATTTCCAGTTAACTTGGAAATGTAAGATGGTAATGAGAATGCATTTTTCTAAGACCCAATTCTGAGTGGCTCTTCAAGACAATTACCAGGATGAGGTAGGAAGCAGACAAGTGCACCTGAAACCCCATATATACAAAATAGAAATTGCTGCAGACATTGCTTTGGAATGAGAACGACCCATGAATAAAAAGATCATAGAAACAAAGGTTACTGGAAGTAAATGATGTGAAAATGTGTGAATAAATATATACCATAGCTTACCTTGTTGAGATCTGAAAGGTAATTTGTAAATTTTAACTGCAGAACAGAGGTTTATTATGTAAGCTTAAATGCTATCTATAGACAAATAGAAGTCTTATAATTCTGTAATGTAGCTTTTCTTTTGTTTCTCCCTTTTTTTTACGTACTGTTGAGAAATCTTTCCAGTGCTTTCCAGTGCTTTTCCAGTGCTTTCAGCCTAGCCTTTTTTGAATGTCGAAATTAATCCGTAAAAAAGTGTTTTCTTAATGTAAATTCTTATTTAAAAGTTTTATCATGTGTTCATGGTGTTTAAAAGTCTGCTTCAGAGCACTAAAAAACCTTAGTAGAATATTTTAAGAATTTTTGGTACCAAAAAGTTTGGGCTAGTTTCCTTTAGTACTTCCATTTTCATGTGACACATGCTAGTGAGTTAAGTATGAATTTGAATAGTTTTTAATTCTGTAATAGAACAAGACTGGAAAATTCAAAGCATCGAGATTTTTTCTTCAGTATTTTTTCATGCAGGCATATCTTAACAAAGGTGTAAGTGCTAACAACATTCTATATTTCTCTTTTTAAAAAGTATGGGTTTTTACAAGTTAGAAATTGTATATTAAGTAGAAAGGAACAAGTGTTTTCAACAATATAGTAGATTTTATTAGGAGGGAGTAACATTTATAATACAAGATAAACTTCTGCATGTTTTGCTAATTCGGTGACTGCTTATTGCTCATATCCTGTACATAGTAGTTTGTATTATTCTCCCTAGAGTGAAAGCTGCAAGTGCTGATGGTGATAGAGTGTGCCTGTCATTGGAATGATAGTTGTTATCCCTTCCTTCCACCTCTCCTCCTTTGTCCAAACCAATCTTCTTTTGTCAAGTTTTTAGGCAAACTAGTAAATGGATCTGTGTAGATGTCCCACTGTACCTCGGGCAGAACCACATTCAGACAGAGGAACTCTGTCTGGAGTCACACATCAGCAAAAGTCTGCAAAGGGTTAAAAATGTGCCAATCCAATCATTATCCCAGATAGGCACACTAAAATCTTTCAGGTCTGTTCTTTGAGTGCAAAATTGAAATTTTAAGTTGACAGATTTGGAGATAACCTCCGTTTGGAGGGAGGCTGCTTTCAGGGAAAGCTTTTCACAAAAGATGGAGTGAAAACCAGGGGCTGTTGCATTCAGAAGAGCTGACGGTATTGAAAGAGACAAGACTAAGAAAAAGAAGTCAAACTATCATAAAATTAAAGGTAGTAAAACCTGCTTTGACTATTAGTCATAGAAATTGTAGAACAAATGGAAACAAGAATATGAAGGCTATGAAGATGCGTTTGTACTCTAAGGCACACGGTGTGACTCCTGGGGATAGTCCTGTGAAGTGCAGGAGTTAGACTCCAACGATCCTTGTGGGTCTCTTCCAACTCAGGATTTTCTATGATTTTCTGATTCTATGTGGGCTTGTGGTGAACTGATCTGACAGAAAGAAAAGTTAACTCATGCTCCAAAAAACAGAACACACCCCCATCATACTCCTTTTGGCCTCCTGGTCTGTAAAGCTTATGTCCCCTCCTTGCCTGATCCTCTTCTCCTTCCCTCTCTATCCCCAATTTTATCATCCTAAAATATTTTTATTAAAACCCAACATATTGGTAATATTTATACTTTTTTTTTTTTGCTACTTGAAAGGGAAGCCTTGAATTCAGTCAATAAACAAAACTTAGTGCTCTGGAGATCTGCAGAGGTAGTTACAGCAGTAACTACCCCTATCTAGTATCAATCTAGTATCAATCCCCAAATTTCTTATTCTGATCCCAACAAAATACAGCTTAGAGCTTTATTTTGAATCATCACATACAAAAAGAAGAATATAGGAAGGGAAGTAGGAATGATTCAAAATAGAAATTAAATCCACTTAGCAGCACAGAGCAGAGAAAATCCTTCTAATAATATTTTGTGAATTTCCTTTCTTTTTTTATTTACTTTTCTCAGTGGTTCCTACTGGTTGTTTTGCTAGTTTCTTGCCCTATGCTAGAGTCATAGAATATGTTCATTTTTATTTGAGTGTTCAAAGCTAAAAAAGAGCACAGAAAAATCTTTCGTCTCAAATGTTATAATAGTTTTTAAATAGTCTTCAGGGCTGTCCTTCTTCCTATGGAAGTCTAGACCTTCATTTTTATCCTTGAGAGAACAAAATTAAATGAAACTATCTAGTCTAAATTATTTTTCAGAAAGCAATGCATGCAATGGCCATCATTTGATGTCCAGCAGAGCTCGAAGAAAAGGTAATGTGCACCTAGTTGAAATCTCATGGATCAGCAGCACAGTTTTGTAGCTACAATGTAGGTAGCTCATAACCTCCTTCAGCAGCTCCAGTGGCCCAAACATAAATATGTTCATTTTAGATAAAACTTCTACTGAATTCAACTGGAGAACAACCCAGATAAGAGTGAATACTTTTGAAAACTCCACTTGCTATTTCATTAAATGGAATGATGAAACAGTTGCCTATTTTATGGTATAATGAGATTATCACAGAAAATGAGGTACCACATAAAAGGACTCAAAAGTTGTGAACTTCTAACACTTTGAAAAAAAATGCATTTATTGCTGTGATTTACAGCTCAGTTTCCCTGGCATTAGTTTGATTGTGAGGTATGAGAAGCTTTGATATATTCTCAAGAGGTGATTTTTTTAATGAAGTGAGAGACAATAATAACTCATGATTAGTTCAGCAAGCTGTTTAAGAATAAATTTATTTTTTAGTTTTACCTTCTGTTTTTAGGGATTGTTTATATTTTCTTCAAGACTTCTAGTAGCTTTGCTCCATGATGTGCTGATTGCTTTTTAGTTTGAGTTGCTTTTCACTGTAAGGAGCAAATAATGTTTAGAAATGGAATGGCATGATGACCATATGACAGTTCAGAAAATGGCATAATAATTCTACCACTAGTACTATGTTTCATGCTACTGAAAGGGGAAAAAATTTAGACAACCACAGGAAAACAATTTTGATAAGCTGTGTTAAGAGTAGAGAAATATTTCACTGAAGTCATGGATGAAATTAAAATGCTTCATACTATTTTCTTTTTCCATGTCTTCAAAAAAAGTAACCATTAATTTTCAATACAGGGAATTTTGTCATAAGTAAGAAGTAAACTAAGTACCAGGAGATTCCATTAGCATACTGTAAAACAGTAATAACTGAAATATATATTCCTTGAGGAACTTACTCTTTAAAGTTTCATGTGATTTTTATTACGTTCTAAAATGTGCCTTCCTAAGAAGCATCAGTTTAAGCTTGTATTGTGCACCACTTCTTCATTCCTCTCTTTCTTATTTTCTAGCGAAAGCTAGAAATAGTTTTAATGCCTGTAAATTCTCTTGAAGGCAGTTTAATATGACATGGCTGTGCAGTAGGTCACAAACTTTGAGCTTGCTGTGAAGATAAAGTATACTTTAGAAATATTACAGAGATTAGGAAGCAATCAGATACATGGTTATGACTTCAAGCCTTAAAAAGCCTCCACAACAAAATAAAAGCATGAGTGGTTGACATTTTTTTATAAGTTGACGAAAATCTTTCAGAACAAAATAGCATTGTGTGAAGGAGATGCTTGAATTTTGGATGTAAGCAATAAAAGATAAATAGAAAAAGTTCATGTTCAGTCAATAGTTTTGGAGACACATAAACCTATTGCACCCATTTTCTTCAGTTACCACAAGTGGGATAGAAAATATTTGAGGTTATTCAATGCTATGAGTGTTCTTGATGCTTTTAGATTGCTTTAGTAGTGTATAGCTATAAAATATTCAAGAAGTGAAATTATGTAGGCATTGGCATGGAATATAACTATTACCATTGGAAGACAAGTCTGCATCCTCTGACTAATAGACACTGGCAAAGACACTCATCTCTAACCTTACTTCCTTCAAAATACAAGAATAATGTTCAGTAGTGTTCATGGACCAGGTCCAAGAATTTATGACTGAAACAGTATTTAAATGAGTGTGGTGGCTTCCCTGCAACTTAATTGTAGAGCATAAGATTACCTTGACTGGTTCGCCTTAGAGAAAGTTCTAGACCCCAGTATTTTTGGGGCGTAGAATTACTACTGAGCTGATTGTTCTCTGATCCAGACATAGATTAGGAGATCGACTACTGAAGATAACTAAGCTGAATTAGTGCATAATTATTCAGAGTCTATCGTCCTGACAATTAAACTCTCTGAAACATCTTAAATTTGTATGATATGTCCTGGGGCAGGTAGTTCTTTCTACACTGTAATTGAGTCTTTCATTGAGTGAAAAATCTGGGGTCACTTTTGTTTTTATTTGGAATACAAATTCCTTATATGCTAAAGTGTGGTTCTTGTCACACAAAATTACTCAGTGTCATGGTGGCAGTGCTTTCTTGATAGGCTTGTAAAGTCAGTTCATAAGGACTGCATGTTCAGTGTGTTAAGTGATAAATGTAAGGTTTTAATTAAACCATACACTACAGCAATAGCTAATTGTTTTGGAGGTTTTGGGGTGGTTTTTTTTGGCAGAGCGCTATATTGTAATTAGAGTCACCATGAAAGAAACAAATTATATAGAGGTTGTATCTGTGTAGTTCAGCATGCTAAATTACCAAAACTCTTTCTCCATTGTTGTATACCAAACTAGTTTAAACATTTAATTGAAAACATGAAAATTCTACAATTAAAAGTCCAGAAGGAAATTACAATAGCCCTGTATCCTTAATGCAGAACTAATCATCCAGTTTGTGCAAGTCACAAATCAAGATAGTGCCCAATGTCTTCCAAGACTTCTGTAAAGAAATTTATTAACGTTAAAACGTTATTCTTCTTCACTGAAAGATGTCTGCCTCCTTTCTACTCCATCTCCCTTATACTACATGTACATGTTTTTGTTATTGCTCTTACAGGACAGGAGGGGATGCAATGATGCAATGAGCACAAGCAGCTTTCGTTTTACACAGGCCACCGGCACACCAGGAACATATCTGAATACTTTTTTAAGGAAAGTGGCCATACTGATTTTCTGTGTACCATAGGTTTTCTGTGTTGTTGCTGAAGGTTTGGTTTTTGTTTTTTTTGTTTTGCTCTTTCTACATGAATATATTTTTGACTGCTGTCCTGTGTTACAGGGCTCGATGGACTTTTTTCCAATATGACCTTTCTCTGTGGAGCCTTATTCAATGGGATTGCAGCCGGGTTTATACTGCTGCAATTCTGCTGTGTGCTGTGTGCTCAGTAACTACACAGCATCAAGCAGGCAGAGTAAAGGCAGTATTTAAAGATTTTTGAAGGCCGCATCCACATCTGCTGTACCTCTGTGAAGTTTTTCTATTTTTGTAATCTCAGCAGCAGCAGTATTCTGTATCTTTGGTAACAGCCAACAGCTGGCATCATGCTAGATATTACTCCTTGATGGTGCAAAGATATTTGTCATATGTTGTAGGTACAAAGATACAAATGTATCAATATAAAGATTTAAATTGTAGCTTCAAGAGATGGGTTTCTAAAAATGCAGTTTCTCAAGTGAGCAACAGCTTCCTGTGCTTTTTGCTCTTGAAAGGAAACATCACTCCTGTTATTTATTTATTCTATTGTAATTAGCCAAGAGCTATATTAGTGTATAATTTAAGATCTCCTGAATCAAGGTGATGCCACCTTGGCTGTTTCCTGAGCTTTCTGATCCTGGTGTTTCTTCTAGTCAGAGCAGTCCCAGCAGATAAGGATGAATGCCTGGGCAATTTCTTCCTCCTATTAGGATGTGCCAATACACCTTACTCTTGCAAAACAGAGTTGGCATGTGGGGGCCTAGATGTGGGCACAGGGGTTAACCTAATGAACCTGTAAAGAATCTGTGATCACTTCTGCAGAGCTCCTGTTTTGCTGAGAAGGTAATACAGGACAGGTGACACAGGACAGGAGCCACAGGGGCATTGTGCAGACAGCTTCCTGCTGCCCCTGTGCTGTCCCATGGGTACCTGCTGGGGTTCATTTCCTGGAGGTCGCAGGCTGTGGGTCTTGTTGCCCAAGCTGTTCCTGAGAGGATGGGTGTGCAAGTGACCACTATCTGTGACCAGCCACAGAGGCTGCAAACAGCTCCTTTGGCTTTTTACTCCCCCTTCCAAAGAATCATCACACCACTGCCAGGGCTGACAGTGCTACATTAAGACAGATGGCACACATCCGAAACTTAGAGCTTTCCGTGCTAGCTCTAGGAAATTCTTCTAGTATTTTCAAATTTTGTGTGTATGTTTTCATTAGCAAAATGTTGAGTAGAAAACACCTGGTATTGTACACGCAGCCATGCAAGAGAAACACAGTAATTTATTCCCAGGAGTCCTGCAGTTTTAGCTCAAAACATGACTGAAGAGTGCTCCCGATGTAGCACTGAAACTGGATGAGATTGTATTTTAATTTATTTTTAACTAAAGCTACTTGTTAAAACTCAGACCGCAAGAGAGACTAGGCAAATGTGAAATATGAGATGTTAAGTTTTGTTCAGTTCTTAATCACTAATTCATATAATTCTCTCTGACACTTCTTTTTTTTTTTTTGGCTAAAAACATAAAACAGGGATAGAAAATTTGAGGTGGAACTTTGCATATAATTTTTTTTCCATGCAAAAATAGAAAATAATGTTGTGCAATAAAAAATATATTTCTTTTAATTAATATAATATATATAATCCTAAAATATATTGTCCTTTATTGGTATGGAATATTCTCTCTTAAATAGCAAAAACAATTGGAACAGTAGGTGTATATAATATATACAACAATTTGTGAAGATACAAATTAAGCAATAAAAAGAAAAGGAAGTCATTAGCTCAGAACAAACAACAGCAGCAGTTATTATTATGGATCTAATAAAAGCCATGTTGGCTTTTTGTTCCTATGAAACATCAATTTTTACTTTAATGCATGCAGAAATCAATGCACTATAGTGCACCTTTCATAGATAAAAGTCCTTCTGCCTCTCAGTTTAAAATTTTCAGATGCAGCTAACTTTAAAGGGGCTCAGCAATACTTCATTTCTGATAAAAGGACAGATTTATTTTATAGAATGTGGGGCAGTTTCATGATTTTCTTGTGGTTTTATGAGGGTGCTGTGGTGGTAAAGGAAACCATTATTACTGGTAACAATCACATTCATTTCAAATGGCTGAAGCAATGCAATTCAGAGAGCAAAATTTGCAAATCAATGCTGTAAAAATGATTTGTTGTGCTTGAGTTGAACGGCTGATGCGTGTGCTGCCTATAAAACTGAGATATAGTACGTAGTGCAATGATGTGTAAGTGGATATATAGCAAATAGAATTTCTTTTCTCTTGAGTATATTTCTTTTTAGCACCTATCAAGGATGCATCTGTGTTTTATGTAATAAAGATGGTACTTTTCAGGGTCTGTTTTCATTAATGATTTAATATTTCAGGCAGAACAGACTTAAGCTAAAGCAACAGATTTATGTGACATTTCAATAATAATAACTGTTAGACAGTAGTGACACAAATGATTTTGCATGTTTTAGAAGTAAACATAGGTGTAAAATTGATGACCTTAATTATTTGGTGTGTTTGAGGACACCCAAGTAAATTGTTCCGCATTGTCTTCATACCTTACCTTGGCATTTGATTTAAATCTTCTGTTTTCCAGTGTTACTACAGTAGGTTAGGTACCCTTTTTCATTTCCTTTTTTTGCTCTCAAGTTTTCACTGCAATGCATAAACCAATAGAGATTTCAGATGGAAGAGTGGCAAGTCTGATAAAGTTTTAGCTGTTTATTTTGCAGATTCTGTGATTGTTCAGATTTGGCTTTACTAAGATGATAGTGTATTTTCCACTTTTTCTATACAGAAAAAAGTTTCAGTGTTTGCTTTTGTTCTGGAAAAGCATCTGCTTGTCCCATGACTAGCATTTAAATCAAATTACATCTGTAAAGATTTGTTTATTAATTTTATAAACTATTAATTTGAAGATTTGAAGAAGCGAGAAGAAAAAACTTAAAACCCCCTGCCAAGCAACCCTGTCCAAAGCAGGTCTTTTCTTTCTATCTGAATTTTTGATTCAAATCTCTACAAATCTATGGATTTGTGCATTTTCAAAGCACCTATTTTTGTCATCAACTGTGGCTTTTAGTGAACTGGATATCCTTCAAAATTCAAAACAAAACTATTACTTTCCTTCTCCAGTGTGCTTGGCAAACATGAACTGGTCAATTCTAGCATCGGTATTACCACCTTCATTGTTTAGCAAGTACTGTGAATAGAATCCTTGTCCCTTGAGATTCCAGACCTGGTGAGATTCCAGATTCCAGAGCTGTCATGGTGCAGCACAGCAGAGAAGGGAGAGGTCTCCACACAGCCTCAAGTGCTGTGATGTAGGACGCACTCAGCTCTTCTGTATTGCACAGCAGTACAAACTTCTTCCAAAAATTCGGTTTGGACAAGATATTCCATTATTCGTTGTGAACCGACTACAAAAGATATTCAACTGGGAGATGATTTTAGGCCGGAGGAGAAAGGAGGTTGGTTCTCATTCATGGGATCAAAGTTGATCCAAATGTAAGTAATTTCTACTGCTGCTGACATCATGGCATTTGACCTCCACATGTCTCAGCCTTTGTGGTCTTACAGTTCTTGCCTCTGACTTCCTCTTTGATCTTAAGACCCTCCTTGGCAAAATAGACCAGATGGGAATTCCTGAATGTTTTTACTTCCTTTTGTATTCCATTCAAAATAGAAGTCAAGCCCAACCTTACTTCCTGGGTGTCATGTACCACTGAAATAGTTTCGATTTTAAATTAAGAATTGCAAGTAGAGGAAAAACAAAAAATGGTTTCACCAGTATATTTCTCAATAGTTCCTGTAGTTTTGGTCATGGTACAAATCTACACTGATACACTATGGAACCTTCTGCACAGGGTTCTTCAAAACAGTAAGAAGAGCAGTATCTTTGTAATAGTTTTGATACTACATACAGGACCTTCAATGAAAAAAAAAGAAAGAACTCTATGAACTTAATGGTGTGCAAATCTCTATAGTGTACTTAAGTTTTTAATTCATAAGAAAATTTTATAATTTCTGTGCACAAATGTTGAAATAATTAAAAAAATTGAGATCTTTCATGTAAAATTTCATATTTTAGTTTATAAATTCCTCGTTAGAAGCTCTTCTTAAACAACCATTAATGTTTTTATCAAGAAGAACATTACAGAAAACTCCTGTTTGGTAGGGAATCTGATATGCTTAGACTTCACAGCACAGTTGCATTCCAAAGGTATCTGTAGAAGTATACACTGAATTTCACAATCACACTCTTGTGCATGATAAGTATTTCAAATCTAAGTTAAACAGTCTTCTTCATAGCTCTTAGTGAGACACGCAGCCTCAAGTATTTGAATTCAGCAATGCGATTCTTTTAGTCACCAAATCTCTAGTCTGGTGGACATCTTTAGGGCTGAACTGAGTTGAGTTCAGGGCTGTACTTAAATGTGGATATGGATAGTCCTGATCTCATCTCTTTGTTGGTGTTTTGTCTTTCTGTTGCTTACAGGATTGGATGTAAGTAGAAAAGTGTGAATGGAAAAAATACATTTTCCCAGTGACCATTTAAACTACAGTTTTGTGCCTTGAATTTCTGTTTGTTTAGTAGTATGCACTTAATAGCATTGCAGCTACAAGGAGCAGATTTAACGTCTGAACCCTAAACCAGCTGACCTCTCCTAGTCATTGGTCAGTCAGAACAAATGGTTCCAAATATCAGCTTAGAGCAAGGCCATGCCTGAATGGGAAACTTCCTTCTCTGGGTCATACTTACCATTCATTCCCTCACCGTGTCCTTTGCTCCAGTTTCAGGTTCAGCTAACTTTACATTTTCTGTATTCTTTTCAAGAGTGTTCAAACTTGATCATCAAGTTATGTCCTGTAAACTAAATCATTATCTCTCCATAACCTGACGCAATTATATATTTTCACCATGTGTTTATAGAGTTTTCCATGCCATCCTATATTGTACATGTCAAAACACAGCTTGCTTCACAGGATAAAATAAACAGCTAAAAATCAATAAATCTTTTTACAGTTTGCCACCAGGGTTCATTATGCAGTGTTTATTAGTTGTCTTTCTTGTCCTTCAGATGTAAGAAATAACAAATCTGTTGAGTCTGAGTGTGTCAGACTCCTTCTCTGCTGCCTGGCTGCACTGCCGTGCTGGGAGGTATCGGCATGGCTGGCGTGAGCAGCAGCAGCCCAGCCACGCTGGGATGGCATCTGCTGTTGGCTACGTGTTGGATAATAACACATTGGGACCTCTTTTCACAAAACATTTTATGCAGCCCTTTGTTTTTCCGACTTTCATGCTTCCTCAGCAGGAGCCTCAGTGATTCAGTGCCAGGTGGTATAACACCAGCTACTGAAGAAGAGGCATGCTAGCACTTAGGGCTTGAGGGGTGTCAGCAGGCAGGTTTACTGCACATGGCTGCGTGCCTTTTTCTCTCCCTTGTGGCTGGGACTGTGGGGAGCCTCCAGACTTTTTAGTCTTGGAATTTCTCATCTGTCCCCTGCTTAATGGAGGTGCTCCCTGCTACATCCAGATCGGGTGATTAACACACAGTTCAAACACATATGTCCAATAATGCAATTTTCTTATCATCAGAGAAACTAATTAACAACACAACCATAAGAAATTCTGAGATATGAAAGCATAAGGTGTTTTTCTCCTTTTATCCTAATTTTTTCTGTCTTTTTTAATACTTTCCTAATTTTGTTGGCTTGGCTTTCATATTGCTTTTTAAATTCCAGTTTTACAGATCATTGGTTAAGGGATGTGGATTAAAGAAACCATGCTTGGATTTTTATGAACAAGGAAAACCAACAATTTCTTATTTTAAAAGAGCAGTAACTAAAAAGTGTTTGCTTAGCAATTCATACAAACAGTGTAAATGTGAAGGAGATAATATATTCCCCCAGGGAAGTGATCACAGCACTGAGCCTGACAGAGTTCAAGGAGCATTTGGATGATTCTCTTGGGCACAGGGTGTGACTCTCGGGGATGGTGCTGTGCAGTGCCAGGAGCTGGACTCGATGATCCTTGCGGGTCCCTTCCAACTCAGCATATCCTGCAATTCTGTGATTCTGTGATTTTATTCAGGCTGGTGAAAAAGGAGGTAATTTAGTCTCTGAGCGTGGAGGAGTCCAACACACATTTTGTCCTAACAAAAATGTATCACAAAAGAAAACTGGTTACATGTCTGTTTGTTTAAATGGCTGTTTAGAAGTTCTTTTACATTTGTGATAATTTCCATTATGACTCTTTTTATAGGCTTGGGAAGTGGTGGGCTGGAAGCCGTTACCAAACTCGTTAATGAAGTCTAGAGGCAAAAATCTGAGGCAAAGTAGGCAAGTGAGCAAAATTAAAACAGAAGTTAAAAATGGTCCTTGTTTCAGCTATTCTCTGTGCACTGAAAAGGCTTCAAATAGATTTCTTCTCTTCATATCTAGGCCAAAATAGACAATCTGAAGTTGAAATTGCCACCACTAACCTACACTTTTCCTGCACATTGCAGGTGATATTTACATTCTTAAAGTTGTTTAAATATGTCTGTCTTCTGTACAGATTTTTTAATGTGGAGGAGAAATCAGTACAGAAGACAAAGCTGCAGTAGAGTCTCATTATCCACAAATGCAACTGGGCTTCCACATAAATCTCTCTTCAAAGTGACATGAACTTTTTCTTTTCTTTGTGAGTGTATCAAAGCTTAATATCTTTCATTCCTGTGATGTGTTGTGTAAAGCATCAGACACATTAGGTTGCCTGATATATTTTTTCCTATTTTCTTTCTGACATATCCCATGAGGCAAATGACTAATCTGCACTGGCATATTCCCTGGTGACTTTGTATTGGCAGAATTAATTCACAACTCAAATCCCTTCACGTGCTGTTCTGTAGAAAAGTAGTTAGATGGAGCAGGTGTGCCAAAGGTCTGAATGAAGTCTTGAGGGCAAAATTATGGGTGAAAAGGTTAAGGAATAAGAAGTAGCTTTGTTTCAATTTGTTCCTAATTGAAGCATCGCTATCTAGAACAGGATGTGCCCTGAAGTTAGGGGAAGTCAAGCAGACCCAGCAAGTCGGGGCAAACTGCAGTAACCAATCTCTACAGCTAACTGGAAGAGTCCTGAGAGCTATTCCTTAACCATTCCCTGCACAGTATCTCTGTGACAGGATCCCAAGCAAGAGAAGGGATATTCCCTAGGGTGTGCTGTGACATCCTAGTCCAGGTTACTGACACCTTTTAACACCTCCTATGCACCAAACCTCACTCTTCTCTCTGCTGTTTTATAGATGTAATATAGGACAAAATCTAGTCTGTTCATGTGCCTGGCATGCCTGGCGATCAAAAAGGAAGAGGGGAAAAAAAAAAAAAGGGTTCAATGCATTTGTTACTTGAAATATTCCACACCATTTTCTGCTCTTTATTCTCCAAGCTGCCTGTAAATGTTTTTTGCTGTTGTGTACCCACAGCATTATTGCAGCACTGCCTGTCAGTGGTGGTGGAGCCCTGTCACAGAACTTCTTTTCCTCCTGGCTCCACTCGCCCTAAGCAGAGCTGTATCTGTTTAGTGGCAGCTTACTCAGATACTGGCTATGGCAGTGCTTTCTGAAAAAGCATGTTGGAATTCTCAGCTGTGGAGTTCCATCTGAACAGCTCTTGTGCCATTCACCAATGCCCATCTTTCCATAATTAAGCCATCACACTCTGCTACGAATTGTCTCCAACCGAGCAGCACAGAAATCCTTCTTCTAGAAAGTCGGTTTAGGCTGATAAAATAATTAGAATTTGTAGATCAGCTTGAGGAAGAATTACATACATAAATCTATCCAGATTTGGGTGTGGCTGCCTAGTCTTGATGAATTTTTGTTATATAACTCTTCTGATACACAGATCTCTGGCATAAAAGCCCTCTGAAATGAGCTCTCTAAGAAGATAGCTAAAGCTATATAGAGAATGATGATTAATAAAGTCTCCTCCTCTCTTTCCTCCCTCCATCCATCTGGAACAAAACTGTGGCAGACTAGAGATATACACATTACTTATTTTCTGTCTTTATGATCTGGGTGGATTTATTTGGAATCTCTTGAGAGGATGCAGAACAAGCACATTTTGATTTTGCTTTCTGATTCTGTCCGAGAAGCATTTTCCGCTCATATCCCAAAATATGGATTTCGGTTTGCCTGCACCCTGGGGCAATCAGTAATCACTTTAGGGTCAATAGAAGTTTTTCTGTGCCTTAAAATGTCATCACGTGTAAGTATTGTATCTTACTACCTTTGAGGAGTGGGATTGGAGGGTTTCCAGATTCTCACTGGATCACAGTACTGAATTTAGCTTTTAAAGGCAATCAATATCATACTGTTTTCAAAAGCAGAAGAGTTTGGGGGTTCCTGCTTTACCCTTCACTAATGATGATTTAAACATCTTTCAGAAGGATGAGAAGCACACTTTTAATATTATCATTTTAAAATACCTAGTATGTTTTTGATATTTTCTTCCCCGTAACAAAATTTATGCATACCAGCTATACCAGTTCACACATACCAGCACGGTATATATATTTTGATTAATACCTGTGTAGTGTAACATATATAACCAGCATTTGTTCATCAGTTCTGAATTTGATATGTATATGTGACTAAATTGAAGAGTTCATTGAATTTCCTTTTTTCCCCTCACTGTTTTCTATCCCTTCATTATTAGAGGAGCAGCATTGACTTATGTGCAAGATAATGAGAAGGTTAATGAAACACAAAAGCAGCCTATTTTCCATCAGTAAAGTATCCATGAACCATGAAGCAATGAGCCAAATATTTGTACTGCAGCTTAATATAGTGCTATTTGTTCTGTACATGTTTATAAAAGGAGCCTTGTAACCCCAGGGATTTCCCCATGCGTGAAATAACTGGGTAGGAGCAGTAATCCAGAATTACTTCTCGATCACTTTAAATTTGGGGATTGTACACTGTTTTGAGTGACAAGTGCACCAATGTCTTTTGGATCTGCCATTGCAGATGTAAGATTTACCTTTCTATGTTACTGACACTGTGATATTTTAGTACCCTCAGTAGAAGATATCATAGTATTCCCTCATAATTAGTCTATTTTAAAGTCTTGATTCATATTCCTAAACAGTAAATAAATCAATAGACTTTTATATCAGTAGGAGTCAAACATGTTAATGTTCCTTTTAAAAGTATTTTATTTTCTGATAAGCATTTTTATGCTACTCCAGGTTATTTATTGCATCTTGTTACATAATAAAGGGGACAGTTCACATTCATTCTTCTAGAATTTCAAAAGATACAGCCTACATTTTTTTTTAAACCCAGCATAGATCAAAATCCAACTGCTGCCACTTGCAGTAGTACTCATCAGTACTCATCAGTAGTACTCATCAGTAGTACTCATCAGTGCACTAAAACATTTCGCTAGTAAAATGTCTGGTAGCACACAACTTCTAACTTTCTTATGGTTCTGTGTTTCTTTCATATTTTGATCTCTTTATAAGGCATCCCTTTCTCACAACAGTGTTTTGCAGTGACAGAAATTAATTGCAGCACTAGGCACCGTACTGTGCTAATATTTTTTCTAGCCATGCAGCATTGTGCCATGCTGTAAAAGAGCTGCTCTTAGGGTGTTGTAGGTGATTAGGATGAAAATCTCTAAAATTTCATTTTTCATCTTCTCCATTAGGTGTATTTGTTAAGCATCCCACCACTATCTCCAGCTTGTTTCCTGACCACTTTCTCAAACTTCCTCAAACTGACTTTCACTCTCTTCACAACTTCCTCATCAGAAGCTTCTATTTTGGAAAAATTATCTAAGACGCTTCATTTTAGAGTGTGTGTAACCAATTCTTTTATTTTCCTTCATTCAAATAAACTACCAGAGCAGTCAATCATGCTATGTTGGAAATTAGATCATTTGAGAAATGCCTGGTGAAGACAGTAAATGAAAGTCACCAGATAACACAGGCATTTGCACACCAATTGCTTACAGTGCAGTAGTAGTTGTGGGTTCATTAAATACTCAGTAGCAAGAGTGGGAAAATGCAGCTACTTGTTGGCTGTTGCAGAACTTTCATACAGGGGAATATAATTCCTGAAATTGTGTATCTTGCTCTTCCTATCCCTGCAAAGCCATCAGCTGTGAGACAAACAGGAGCTGGCTTGATGATAGAAATTCAGCTTGCTGTCCTGACTAGATTTGGACAACAGTAATTATTTAGGCATCAGAAATTCCAGGATAAGCATGTTTGTCATCCACAGACAGCAAATTTCAAGGCCAAACAGGAGTATTCAGTGCCATTACTACCCCAACAGCAACTCTTTTGGGCCAAAGCTGGTCTTTACCTCATGAAACTGCAGCAGAGATGAAGCAGAATTATTTACTCTTGGAGCAGGCACAACTTGCTTTGGCAGCAGAAGTATCACAAAATGAAGCCAGATCCTAACTCACCAAATATTGCTGCTGTTGCAGCAAGAAACTGTCAAACTAACAATAACTAACAATGCCTACATGTGCTACTGCTTCTCAGTGGTGAGCTGCTGGAGCAGAGCCACAAAGAAAGGCAGATACACACTGACTATGGCACACATCTTTCCTCACTGGAGCAGGAGCACATTGCATAACAATGTGGGCCAGAGGTCTGGGCCAGCACCTCCTCCACCACCATCTGAATATGAGAAGAGTCTTTGTTTTCCTTCCTCCCCCATAGTAAGACAACATTTATTTTCTTTTTAGAGAAAAGTGTGAGAACAAATCACTCATTAGTCCAGAAAAATGTAAATAGCTGTACACTGGTATTAAAAAATCTAAAATGAATCTCAGAGGAACTGTTGCTACTGATTTTTTCTTACAACATTCTGTAATTTCTGGCTGAATATTGAACTGAAGTGCAACATGCAAGCAGTCTCCTTTGTACTTGAACACCTTTGGTCTTGAATACAAAACCACAAGTCTTTTTAGGTAGAAACACTACTTTTGAGGAGTTCTAATTAGTATGTTTGCAATGTGGCATAGTCCAAGTATCCAGTTGCTGAATTCTTTACAGATAAATTTTGAGATCTTAAATTAAGATCCTAAATAAAGACCGCACTTAAAATAACTTAAATCTGGAATGTTCCATATATGTGTCTATTTGTTACTTTTGTGAGCATGTTTGCTTTTGGCCATATTAGAAGATTCTGCTAAAACATTTTCTTTGTGAATCCAGACTTTTTTTGGCTGACTTTATTGGGTTTTGTCTTTTTTTTTTTTTATATTTTAAAGGCATAACAACAAAACCATAGCCTACAACAAACACCACCAAACACCAGATTTCAGGGAATGACTTGCTGAGGACACGATGTTTTTGGCATGCTCTTCTTTGTAGGTTGAGATTGATTAACAATTTTTCACCTTTTGTTCCTTCTTTTACCACATACATGCCCCTGAAAAAAACTGGCTACCTTGAAACAGAAAGTCTTTTTTCCTGATATTTACAGTGAGGAGACAAGTTTTGAAGGTTGTGATGGGACAGTGGGAATCAAATGCTGAAGCAATAAAGAATGATATTTCATCTTTTTTTTTTTTAATGCTTGTGGTACAGAGAGTTATAAACCTCTGGCTTCCTCTTCCATCTTTCTCCATAGTTTTGTTGAGTCTGAAAGAGCTCATGGTTCTTTACAGGCTCTGTATATTCTGTGTTTTCTTCCTCTATGAACTCTTCCTTGCTTTTCAACATTGGCTGGCCTTTCCCTGGGTGTTGCAAGGGTATTCTGTGTTCCCAGAATGGCGCTGATCCCTGTACAAAATGGCATTAAGCCCTACACAGCACTGTGGCAGCACTGCTTGGTTTACATCCTTTTTCTTGTTTCAGATCTCTGCTTTCCCCTTGTGGTGAAGAGCATCTTCCATTAGATATTGTGTCTTTTTTTTTAAATTTTCAAAGGAACATCTATATTCCCTCTGATTTCTGGCAGCTGAACTTCTGTACTGTTTTATTATATCCTCAGGCTGAAAAAACAGCCAGGATGCCTCTCCTTGTCTGTGGCAGTAGCACCCACTTGTGGTTATCCACTCGATGACCTATTCAAAGAAGGGGCATTTTCAAGACGCGGTGACATCCAGAATCTCGGGAATGTGTAGTCATTAAATCCTTGGGTAGCAAAGTTAGAAAATGTGGCCAGCAGGGCCAGTGTTGGGGACGCAATGCCATTGTCACATTGGTGTGAGAGCTGTTTGTGCTGCAGACACCTACATGGAGCATCACAATGCACAAGTGTCCATCAAAGGGTCACATAACTCCAAGGATCACTATTACTTTACTTGCAGAAGGTCAGAGCTCAGCTAGAAAAATAGTCTAGGGTATATATATGCCCTGGACCATGTTGATAGAAGATACCGAAGCATATCTGATATATTTTCTGGAAGAAATCTCTCTCAAGATAATTCCTCAAATAGCTCTCAGCCTAGATTTCTCTCTTTAGATGTCCTTGGTTGCTTCATAATCTTTCTTTTGGGAGACTGTTTGATACTAGTCCCCAGGCTGGTTGTGTTCCTATCCCACTGATGGCAGCTCTTGTTCAAAGCATGTTTGTAGCAGCTATTTAATTCTGTGTGGGGAGCAGAAGCCTTTGAAATGAATGGAGTTGTGGTGAACTGTCAGAAAAGAGCATTAAAGAAACACTTTTCCTGTATTTAGAATATTGTTAGCATTTTACATAATTTAAACATTTGGGTAGTCATGTTTTACTTATTTGAATGCTGCTTACTGTGACATGCCTTGCAGTAGAGCTGTGAAGGGAGGGGTGTTGGGTTTTGTCAACCCAATATTTCAAAATAACCAATTCTATTATTGGGCAATATAGAATTCTGTGAAAAGGAGGTGATCTGAGGGGATTAGGCTGTGCTTATACAACCCTGAAAGTATTAGAGAACAGCAGCAAGAAAAAATATCAATTTAAGAAATGTTTTCTTCTTTCCCTCTCCTTCTTCTTTTAGTATTTCTGTGAGACAGGTCTGTCCCACTCCACTGAGTGGGAAGCAGAGGTTTTCATGGTTCAGAGGGTATTCAGTGGTTTTGAAAACTGCAGGTGAAATTAGGAAAAAGGGAGGAGCCCGAGGAATTTCGGCAGTGGATGATTTTGCTAGAATTAAGAGTAAACATAAGTGATCGTAAAAGGGATAGTTTAGTAAATGTAGCTGCATATTGTGAAGGGTCTGACCAGGAGTATTGAGAATCTGAAATGCTATGGCCCTCAGCTACTTTTTGTGAATCAGCATGCTGAAGGCATCTGTGTATGTACTGATACACAAACTCTTGCCATTTTACTGCTTAATATAATTTTCTATACATTAAAAAAAAAAAAAGTTGTCAAAAATACCCAAGCCCTCTTATTGATTCATTACCAATCCTGCAGGTATTAGGGAATCTTTTCCTTGGTTTCTGGTTGTCTATCTTTGTGCCTGGGGAAGTTGGACTCCCAGAGGAAAAAAGTAACTGATTCTGTTGTTCTTTCAGAGACACCTTTTGACCAAGCTTCCTGATCATAAACTTTTGACAGTGCAGTTCAGATAATTTGAACCTTTAGTAATGGATGGAAAATGGTTTAA
Source organism: Grantiella picta (assembly GCA_013397955.1). Taxonomy (NCBI): domain Eukaryota; kingdom Metazoa; phylum Chordata; class Aves; order Passeriformes; family Meliphagidae; genus Grantiella; species Grantiella picta. The sequence continues at coordinate 419,977 of VZRM01009027.1, read as the reverse complement.
AGAGAAAACTTGAAGCATGTCTACGAGCTTGTAGACTGAGAAAGGACCAGCAGCTGTATTTACTTTTGCAATAGTATAAAGGCCATAGAGGACCAATGCCAATTATCTATATCTTTTCATCTCTTTAATTGCTGAGATGTTAAAGCTGAACACTCGCTGTGCAACAGAACTGCAGCAAAACTTTTTGTATGGGAACTGCACAAGAAGGGTTAGTTATGCAACAATGCCCTGTAGGGCATCATCTGAACTCATATCTGTCATGCTTCTTGGCTTGGTACCATCTCACCTGATTGGATAATAATGCTCTTGAAATGGTTGTTGATTACTTTGTCATTTCTAAATTAAAACTGTGATTTATTTAACCAAAATTAAAACCTAAATTCAACTAAATTTTTTTTGAGAGAAATCCATTTCTTCTACCAAAGATTTAGAATTAGTTTTACTTAGTTTCCAAAAATAATTTAAAAAAACACACCACCTTATGTCCCAAATAGGTATTTTTCTTTTTTTTCAGTTATCAGTTTCAATAAGTTACACACAAAAGAGATATACTCTCAGTTTCTAGTGCTTCAACTTTGACACTCTTTTTCCTCTTGTGCACTGAAAAAAATTGCAGTCAGCCCATTGTGTGCCATTTGGTTTGATGGGGTCAAAAGCTTCTGAATAGCTGAAGCCGTAGGTTGCCATCCCTCTATTGCCTCCCTTTGTAGTGGCACCCCCAGGTGACTGCGAAGCACCCTCAGGAGTGAGTGCTGCTCAATTACTCACACACTGATGCTCAGTCTTTTTCCACTTGTTCAGACTGTCTCAATATGAGGATTAAAATAAATTCATAAAAACATCAAGTTTCAACATGAGCATGAGACTGAAGTTATGACAAGATATTGGCAACAGCAAAGCTATCTGCAAGTCATCAGGCAGAATACATGAAGTAAAAAAAAAATAAAACCAAATGTATGATTAGCATAACAATTCATTCTCCTGATGAACTAATAGAAAATTTACAAGAAAATTTATGTCAAAATAGAAAGATCTACGTTGTCTTCTAGCTAGTTGTCAGTCCCATTTCAAAATAACCCTCTATAATAACAACTCAGTCTTGCCACAACTGCAGCTCTTTCTTGATATAAACATTTAAGCATCTAGTGAGATATGGGACAAATTTTAAACTTTATCCTCTAAAGCCCTCTAAAGGATAAATCTTTTAAAAATGGATTTAGTATCATCTCTGTTTGATAGATATTTGTGATACAAAAGACCTATCCCACCTGCTATTTTCCTTTGTCGAATAGGATTATTCTTGGTAACATGATAATACTTTATTGAATAGATTGTGTTCATTTAGACATATAAACTCACCCAGAGTTCTTTCCTTTATTTTTATTGTTTGGCAACAGTGAACGGCTTAAATATATTTTGAGGAAAAGATCTAAATAAAATAGGTATGGTAGCTGTCCAATACAGCAATGTAACTCAGCACAATGAGCATTAATAAAGAAGATAAGAAGTCTATTAGCTAATATTAATTCTCATACAGTGTGTGCAATTAAATGTTGGAAAATAAAGAGGAATTTAATGGTTGAAAAGGCATTAGTCCAGCTAGTTTATCAATATCAGATTTTACTTTTAGAATGTGAATCCTGTTATTTTTTAATTATGTCTGTTTCTATCACACTGAGCATCCTTTTTTATACTTGCACATTTGGATGTGGATTTTTTTATTTTCTCCTCTCCTCATCAACCTTTCTATTTGTGTTAAAAAGTATAAATGAATGAATGAACCCTTTCAACCACTTCTATGCATTTCTTCCCAAATTGCTCCCATTTAACAGCATGGAGTAGCTTCAAGCTGCATATGGTACTCCCAAGTGTACAATCAGCAAAGTCATATGGTTTAAGAAATCAATTCTATGAGTACAGCAACACATAACCAAAATCTCAAATTCTTAATAAAAAGTTGGGCTACGTATGCCTCTCTAAGACATTCCAACAAACCAAGTCTCTTTGGGACTTCCATTGGGAAAATGCTATCAAAATCTCCTACTTTGTGTGGTCCAAGATGCTTTCTACAAAGCATATCCTTTTATTTCACTTTTGCTGCATGTAAGACAGGGTTTCTTTCTTTGTATTATCTTTAATATTACTTTTTTATATCAGTGAGCACATTTTAATAAAATATAGTGTGTGTTATTGAGAACTTAGTACCTTAACTTTCAATTAACTGTTAGTAAAGGACACAAATATAGGACAATTCTCAGGTCTGAGGAAGAGTTCCTCTTAGTAAGTTATTGTTCCTTTGTATTATATACCCAATCCCTTGAAGACTTAGAGAAACTTTCCATTTCATATTAACTGTGAATTTAATTAGTGTTGTTATCCTGTTGGATTACCTATGACATTGCTAATTAAAATTTGAATTAGCACTGTTGTCTGTACTTCCCTACTGAAAAACTAATGCTAACTAGAAATGTCTGAAATGGCTGAGCACTAAAAATGAATATATTTTATATTTTTACTATTATGAATGACATATATGAATGACCAAAATTACCTGTTTTTCTTTTAAAACTTTTTGAACAATGACATCAGAACTACTTTTTGTATTTTTTCATTGAGTAATTCTTTTCTGACTTTCTCTGTGGTGATACAAATTAAACCTTGGAGGATATTTTCAGTGTAAAACCAGACATGGTGATGCAAATTCAGAAACAATGTAAAATTCATGAAAATAGTTATAGAAAAATGTAAAAGAGATAAATGCAAATGATAAGGATATTGCAAGATTTTATGAGATTGATGCTTACTTTAGGATGGAAATGGACTGGGGAGCCTGAGTTTTTGATTTTGTGATGTTTGGGCTGTATTTCCCCCTGAATTCAGAATAGTTTGGAAATGATCTGCAATAGTTCTCCTTCTTTTCACTCCCCAGACTTCTGCATCCTCTGGAGCATAAAATCTGTCTTGAAAAGCTTCTCTCTGTTAGAATGGAAAGGTTATATCCCAACTGCAATTTGCTTTTTCCTCTCATAAGATAACCAGAAATAATAGCAAATTTCTGGTGGGTTTGCAACCTTTTGGGATTTAGTAAAATTGAAGCATTTTGTTGAATTTTTGCAGAGGAGTATTTTTATCAGATACTCTGTCATATCACGTTATTTCTTGCAAAGCTATTATGTGGACCCTTTTCCTGGTTGAGCAGATACTACTGCTTGCTTGAACAATTTTAGTCAGAGAGTATTTCTCTGTGGGTATGCAATAAATTGTAAAAACATTTTCTGAGTTCAAGGCATAACCTATGATGAGAAGTCATGTTAATATAAGTTGCAAAAAAGTTTTTTCTTGTCTAAATAAATGCTTTACACTCTTATCCTGGAAGCCAAAAGAGCCAAAGGTGTCTTCATAACTATACATTAGAGATTTATAAACGATGGAATATAAAAAGTATTTTTATTTTTAACACTCAGATTATGTATAAATTAATAATATAAATAAGGAAGGATTGATTTTAAAGTTGTTCAATGTTTTTCCTAGGAATACTAATTTCCCTACCTACATACAGCAAAATTTTTCTTTAAAAAATGTGATATGCTTACAAAAAGCAATTATTGCTCTTCTGTGCAATGAGTACTACTAGTTTTGTCCTGGTATGGAATACTAAATAAAGAACATCAGTCCTTGGAACTGCCAGTGGTATACTGTGTGTTTGTGTATATGGTGGATGGTGAGATGGTGAGTAGACAAACTTGACCTGTATCACAACAAATTAGATTATGAGCTATAACTAATTCAAAAATTCACATATCTGCATTAGTACTGTGACATGGGTAGTCAGTATACTGTTTCTCAACAAAACTTTGAGCCTGATCTCAGAACTCAGTTATCACAGAGGTTATAGACTGGAACTGCCTTGTGCCCCAGAGCACAAGGCAAAACTTGCTCCAAATTATTCAATCTCTAATGTAGGTATCCCCCTAACAATTACCAGTTGTCTGGTGAACATTAAGGGGATGCCTACACATCAATTTTGTATAAGTTCCTCCTTTTATAATAGGGTGCTAACACCATGGATATTAGGGGAGGCCAAAGGGAAGATCAGTAACATTTCCTCTAAGTGTAGGGCACAACCTGTGACACTTTATACAACCCCATTCAGACAGCCCAGCTTGTTGCAGAGGAACTTGCTCTGGGTCAGTTACTGGCACTGGACCTGCACCATTTTAGCACTATGCCCGTTCTAATTAATTTCTCATTTGAGCATTTTGTGTGGGTGCAAAAGTATGATCATGATGCTAGAAGTTACTTTGGCTATGCCTATCTATTCCCAAGTGTCCCAAAAAGAGGAGTGCTTGTATGGCTCTCTTTAACAGAGAGATTTTGTCTGTTTTGTCTCTGTATTATTCATGCAAACTACATTTTGATGCAGCTAAATTTTCATTCCAGTGTCTCTTGGAAAACCTCCTGTAAATTTAAATGATGGACACCATACACTGGGAGATTATTTCAGAAGAAGCCTTTTTTTCAGTGGCAACCCAGTAGACACTAAGATAGAAAAGTAGCCAATTTAGAATGACTAGTTTGTTCACCAGCTTTCAAGGGGTATACCTTTTCTGACTAGACATCCTGGCATTTTGACCAGTGAACATTGAATCAGTCCTCAAAAATATGTGATATACATCTTCCAAAAAGGACAGTGAGGAAAGAATAAATAAATGCAATACTGGCCAGCTCCACAGCTGTTTATTCCCATACTTACAAATGTAAAAGAATGGACATCAGTAAAGAACACACTATTCCATCACTGACCTGATCATGCTGTATAGAGAGGTTAAGCCATCTCCTCTGAATATTAACTTGGTTTCGGTCTCTTAAGTACAGACTACTGTAAGCCCTGTTTGCCAAAGCACTATGCACTGAGAATTCATGCTAAATTAATCTCCACTGACCTTCTGTCCTGTTTAAATTTTGCATTTTCCATGATTTTTAATCCTTGTTTTAAAATTTTTATTTGCATTTGGTCCCTAAATATCTGAGTTTCCCTATGGCTATATGAAGGTATTTTGTCTTAATTTGCCCCTCTTACAAGCAGTTCACCCAATACCTGTCTTTCTCATTTAGGGTGTTTTCTGAGAGAGATATGGTTTAGACAGTTTTAATTTTTTCAGTCAAAATTTTGTAAAGTATCAAGTAGCGTGCTTTTACAAGTTGATATATGGTAGGTATGAACACATTTTCTTTTCCTTTGTCATCTACCAAATCTAGAGTAATTAATCAATCAGTCGGTATTTCTCTGAAAAGAAACCCAAACATTTTCCATTATATCATGTTGAATTGACTCCTTAAATGCCTAAGTTTTAATTACTAATTAAATCCAATACAATTTTTGTTCTGATTGGTTGTTTTCTTGCCTGGTGATTGATGCATCTGGTTGTTGCTCTGTTAACTGACATGCAGTCAGTCCATTTGCCCTTTTCAAATATTGGCACAGGTTTAGAATGAGAATTTTCCTTCTAATACCTATTTGTATTAATTAAAAATTAGCATGGTTGCTGGAGATTTGTCTTAGACAGCTCTTTCACTTTTTAAAAAAATAATGTATGTTCAGTTATTTCTGAAAAAAACTGTCTGGTGATTATAAATATTTCTGTGATGGGTTGATACTGTAAAATGGTACAAAATATAGAAGATATGTTTTATTCCTCAAAGATTTTACAATATACATTACTTGTCAGTCATGCATATTCTCACATACCTACAAACACATCCTTTCTTCTCTATGGGGAGAAATAGCAGTGTTACATTCTCCCTCTCACCAGAGATAAAAAAGGGATTGACAACAGATGTCTCCTGCTTCTTAAGTAAATTGCATGGTTAGTACCATTTCAACAAACCTGGAATGATCCCCATGTTTTTGTGCCCTGAGACAATTTTCAAGATTTGTAGTATTTTGTAGTCTACAGGGTAGCTCAGTTTCCAGAGCTGTTGACTGGTTTCTGTGTCACTGGAGTCGGGACTTCAATGGGCCCACACTTGCTCCCTAGCTGCAAGCCAGCAGCAGCCCATTGGGAGCATCTATATTTTATGTCTAGATGAAAGCAGGCTTTTTATGCATTTATTATGCACTTAATTTAGTGTGACAGGTTTCATTCATTTCATGGTTGTGATTTTTGAGGAAAGGAGCCCTTACAGAAACAGTCAGAAAGCTTTACATTTCTTTTGTACCATGCAGAGTTTGGTACAGGTAGTGCATTCACAGATTGGCCTGGCATACATTACAGAAATTGGCAGAAAATTTGGATTCAAAGAGAATCCAATGTACCAGTATATTATGGTCTAATGTAAGAACAGAATTAAAGATCCAATAAGCAATAGGGAAGTATTTCTTCATATCAATAGGGAAGCTTTCCAGGTGGGGAACTGTTACCAGATCCAATACCACATGTAGTCTTCAAAGTAGTTCTAACTTATTTAATAGAATGAAAAATTCTTAGAATAAATGGATTCAAAATCATTAACCAAGTACAGTATCCATAATAATTTATGTTGCAATTCATTGGGAAAATATCATAGGGTAAATTTTAAGAGCTGGTTTCATGATGGAAATGAGTCTTAGAAATCGTTTGATGTCATCTTTACATGCTTATCTACTAGGAATTATTAAAACAAAAAGATTGGATCCAGCACTTTACCATCCCTCTGAGCTTCCATATGTTTAGTTACCTTGATTTTCTGTAAGCTTTGGATAAAGCCTGAAAGAGGAGGAGGGTAGAAGGGCAGGGACATGTGTACAAAACAGTGTCATGTTGAAGTACCGGTATGAATTAGGTGGTCTTTAGTCTTTTAATGCTTGCTGTCTCTGTAAAGTGGAAGCTGGAGGACAAAAATTAGTGAGTGACCATCAACATGTCCAAAAGAATATGCAGTTTCCAAGTGAAAAGCAAGACAATCTTAAAAAATTAAATATTTTTGCAAACTGTAGTTGAGGATTTTATGTTCATATAAAAGCAGAGGTTCTTTATGGCTGCAAAAAAAAAAGTTTCTGGATGGTCTCTATATTCACATTTATGTCAATCCTGATTCTATTTTGGCATTTAAATTGTATCTTTATGATAGCTTCTCCTTGTCTGTCTGAACAAGAAGCAATTAATTTCTTGTTGAAGTTCAGAAAAATTGCCTGGTATGTTATGCCACAAACTGCATCTCTAATCCTTAAAAAAAGAACAGTGTGGGCAGATGATTTCACCTAAATAAAGGTTTTTTGGGGGAAGTCAGGGGACTCCATGTGGGTGTAATGATCTACATTTATGCACCTGTGGACCTCAAGTCTTAAGCAATTTAAGGCATTCGAAGCTCTATTTGCTTGAGTACTTCCATTAATTTTAGTAAGACTATTCACAGTAATAAGCACCAAACTCAGAAGCAAATCAAGATCAGCCCCTACAGTATTTAAATGTTCTGGCACCTTCACCACTCAACTTTTCTCTTTTATTCTTGTGTAAACAAAGGATGCAGCTGTGTGTCTGAAAGCAGTGGTCACCTCTGCACGATCAACATCTGTTGAATGCACAAGGCCACAGATCTGAATGGCTCTGTCATTTGTCAGTTTTCTCTCCTGCTTTAGGAAAAGTCTGAGGACAGTGACAGTGATACCTGTTGGTAATCAGATGATCTCTGAATGCTGACAGCTGTACTGTAAAATCCCTATTATTGATAACCTTGCAGTGCTATTTGACTTTGCAAGGAGTGTCTGTCCTTTTTCTAAATTGAATGATTGGATGGAAATTATCATCCTTAATATGTTTGCCTCCCATTTAATGAGCAATCCCTTTGTGAAGGGTGAAGACAATGCAGCCTTGCACGCAGGTTTTGTTACAGTTCATCAAAGAAAATCGCCTTGCAATGTCAGAGCTCCTCTGTGGCAGGCGGCACCAGGAGCTGTAACTAGCCACTGTGGATGAGGGAATCATTTAAAGTCACTGCAAAAAGATTAAAGGGAGAAATTTCAAACTAGGACTTATCTAAGGCCAGGAAATGCCTCAAGGTACTTTCTGTGGAATTTCAGTATTTTGCACTGTCTGGTAATATACTGTATGAGGTCTCCCAGTAATCAGGGCTGTTCCTCCCCTGCTATGCTTTTCCTATTGCCTAGGCTTCATCATCATGACAGTGTAAAGACAATAGAAAGACTTTTTCAGAGATTCTTTTCTGCTTTCACGAATCTTCTCTGACCAATTTCTGCTTTTCTGTTGAAGTTAAAAGCATGGTTGGTGGCAGAATCTGTATTGCTGACTGTGGTTTTGAATGACCCACATATTCTTTGGTGAGTCAGTAAATGCAAAGAGAAGTCAAACAAGTGTAAACTATAAGCAAAAATCTATTTTATGGCCAGGGAACATGTGACGTGCTACGTCGTTGTCCGCCTTTTATAGACCATTATTCCAGTGAATTATTTCCATCAATACAAATGCTTCCACGAAATTCAATTTGATTACTAAACTGTGGTCAACATCCTGGTCACAAGAGCAGCTGGCCAGGGTCTGTGGCCATCACGTGTAGGGCTCCATGTACATGTTGTGAAATGCTGGGGCTGTGTGTCCTAGTGGTTTCAATGGCAAGCCAGATTTGATGTCCCATTCAGCAAAGGTCAGTTCTGTGATTAATATATCATTTTCTCTCATGTGGAGTAAGCCAAATGGTTCAAAAGCCATGTTTGATTGAAATATCTTTACTGTGCTATTTATTTCCTGCACCTGTACTCACTAAGAATTTACATGACTTTAATTCCTGACCCACACTTTTTTTGTTTGTTTTTCTGTCACATAAAAATGTTTAATCAGTGCTGCCTTTTACAGTGGAAAAAAGCCGTGTGAACTCTGTTTTTTTTAATTGTCTGGAAATCCCTTGCTTTGTATCATTAAAACAGCATTTTCCACTGCATTTTAATAAAAGGTCAGATCATTTTTAAGGCATTCTGTATGCTTTTTCTGTATTTGAGTCCCTGATGCTTTCATCTTCCTGATTGTACAGATTATATGTTTCTGTGTTTTTCTAAAGCTTTAAGTTTAATTAGAAGCACAAAAAATATAGTACATGACCAGCAACCCCATAAAAATCATATGACATCTAACTAGAGTAATAGATTTAAATATTACCTGGAAATGCAGGTTAAGTTTGAATTTGTATCTCAGTGGAGTTATAGTTTCCCCATAGTTAATGCTGATAACACAGAGATCCTATTTTAACAAGGGTAAACAAGGTCAGTAATATTATGTATATTTAGTTGCAAAGAAAAATTGGAAAATGAGTAGATGACTTTTAAAAACTCTCTTTTTGTTATCACATGCATAAGGTGAAATTAGGCATTATAATCAAAGATACTTGGGGACAGTATTTCCTTATTTATGATTTCATATTTTAGACACCTTTCAAACTCTCATTATGAAGTTTTGATTTTATTTTCATGCCTAACACTTACTTTTAATTTGGAAGAAGAAAGTATCTAAGTAATATCATCAGATGAAATTTCTAACAGAATTTGAAGTGCTTCTAAAAAAATAACATGAATGTATTCATAAGAAATCATAACCCCTTACAAATGAGGGCTACTTTTGTTTTTATACAGACTTCACATTTACTAGAAACATACTTTTTGGTTAAGCACAATTAGTTACATATTGAATTGAAGTAAGGTCTCTATTCAGATTCTATGGCCTCAAATTCATTTTGCTTCTTGGAGGTGATGTTGGAAATAGCAAGCTGAGTTATTTCTGTATTTTCAAGGGCTACTGGAAATAGTAGAGACAGCCAGGTGAAGAGGTTAAAATAAGGATAAAACAATTGCTTGGTGAAGCATGATACACAAAAGAAAAAGAAATAGGTTTTTGCCTTATCCAGTAGATTGAAGCAGTTTCATGTTCAAGGCTGGCACAGAGAAAATCACTTGGGATCAAGAAGGCAGTTTTTGCATTCTAGGAGGAAGATAAGCATGTCTTTTCCTTGTAAGAATATTGAAATTTCTGTTTACAGTTTAATGTGAAGCAGCTTATAACCTTTTACACAAGAAAACCAGTTTGCTGATGGGAAAACTAATGAAACTGGAAGCCATTCTCTCTAAAGATACTCAGCTGGGGACTGATGGGAATTTTTTGAGCATGTGCATATATGTTTTTGTGGTGTTACCTAAATAAGTCATGCCAGTCAGTCTTCTTCCAACTAGAAAAATACTTGCAGAACAATGGCTTTATGTAATTGGCAGCAATTGGAAACAGTCTGGAGTCCCAGAAGCCAGAAATACAAAGGACTTGAAGAAGAAACTGCTCTCCCATTATGAAGGAAAAGCCAACTTTTCCTTTAGTTTCTTTCAAAGCCAAAATCTGGCACAGTTACATAGGCCACCATTGGCCGCCCTTTGCACAGAATCTTCCGTAAGACTTTGTTGTCCAAGCATGGTTTTCCCTGGAACTCCTCCTAAATTTTGAATTCACTGTATTTTTCATTTTTCAAAGGGCTTTTGTTGCCAGGGTTTTTTTTTTTTTTTTTTTTTTTTTTTTTGTGAAGTATCTAGCAGTAGGCAGCTTCTCTATGGTGGTGGTAATCTCATGGTTGTATTTGCTTACTTCATGTGGAGTAACAGTGACATCCAGTGGTTGGCTATTTCAGCCAGATGTATAAATCACTAAACCAGGCAGAATTTCAGTGAGTGCAATCCTGCCAGTGCTTCTCTTTCAGGGGTTCCCTTGGGTGGGAGATGAGGGGAAAGAGAAATACAATTTATAGTGAAAGAAATTTACTCTGGGAGTTTCAGCAACTGTTGTGCTGGAGTGAGAGAAAAGCATTTATTACTTTAAATTCAAAACCCAGGTTTTTTATGTTTGTTTTTGTGGTTTAAAATCAGTTCATGCAGCACTGGAAGGTTACTTCATGATGTTTTAAATTTTAATTTGTATCTAAAGTTCATAGAATCATAGAATGTCTTCACCAGATAAATATGCAGCTGTGCACATAAAAGACGACATTTTCCTTTGCCATCTGCAATTAATAATCTTGTAGCTGAATAGGGAGGAGAGAGGGAGAAGATAATGGGGAGAATTTTTCATCTCTTTTCTTTGTGGTATGACATATGTTTATTCTAATGACTTGTTAAAATAAAGGGTATGTTATTGTATATTAAATGAGCATCCCACTAACTGCATTCATTCTATAGAGTGCAACTGGTTGGACAATTTTTTGGTTGTCAAAGCATGAAGAAAGCTCTTAGTAATGAAAAGAAACTTTTTTTATTGTTCAACTGAATCAGTCATGTTGAAAGCATCCAAACACAAATTCTTCACAGTGTGCTACTGTGCATCTTTTCTTGTAGGCCTTATTTACTTCCATTCTAAACATCTGTCAACTAGAAATGTAAACGCAAATAGCTTTTATTTTATATATATATTTATACTTGTATATAAAAAAAATCACTTCTTGTCACTCTTGTTTCACATTCTGTGATAGTCTCTTCATAATCTCTTGTAATTATTTCTCTGGTCAATAAGGAGAAAGAAAAGTGGTGGTACCTCTGCACCTGCCTTGCTGAATGATAATGGTTTTTGGGTCTACCCACTAGGAAATCTTTGTTCTGAACTGCAAAAGCATTTGAAATAGTGCCTAAGCTTTGAAAAGGTTGAAGTGCTGGTGCATGGCTTCTGAGTTATGGCAGGGATCATTCCTGAAATAGTGCTCAAAGTGATTAAGATAAGATAGATTGCAATGCCTACAAAGTAATAAAGAAGCATTTCTTTATGGTCCCCCTTGGTGGTGTGACTGAAGAAGTCAACACGTTGCAAATCAAAACAGGCAATGTCCCCATAATTTCAAGCCAAATACTGGGAAGCCTGTGAATTTTATTACCAGTTAAGTAAACAAGAAACATTGATTTAATTTTGAGAAAGTAGCACTATGTTTCCATCTCTCATGTTTGTGTACTTTCCTGCTTCCCCATGTACCTTGGTTCCAGTAGTTATTGATGAAATTTCTTGTTATAGGTTACGAAGGAAAACTTTGAACAAAAAAAGCCCTTGTAGACATTTCAAAATCTGGTGATTTGTGACCAATCTCTTCCAGGGTTAAAATGAACAATACTTTTCAGTTAAAGGCTGAGAACTGTAAGATTTACTGCAAAGTCCCCCTAGGCTGGAAATAGTGTTTTCAGCCATGTGGGCAGTGAAACATTTACTGTGGAAGTGTCTGAGGAGACATGTCAGCAGTTGTTTGGGGAAAATCTTGTGTCTGTACAAGCCTTTGTATGTGTGCAAGCTGATCTTCAAAAAAAAAGTCTATTTTAGCTCTTCATTGGTGCGGTTGGATGCTTAGTTTAATTTTATAGATATCTTTCAATTCAAAATTTAATGGAAAAATTTGTGTTTGCTGTTGGTGGCTTTAGTTGTCATCAGGATGTAAATTCTTCAGTGCAGACAGGTAGGTGAGCTTCTGGGGAGATGCACTTCAGGGCTGATTGCTGATGTGTGAAAAAGAAGAGAGGTAGTCGGCTTGCTCCAGTACTTTGGCTGCAGGAGGAGTCATCTGTCTAATGAAATTCTTTTAAAATGAAGTGTATGTTTCTTTAAAAACTACTTCAGACCATATGATATCGTATACCATATCATATACCTTCATAGGAGATATAGTCTGAAAAAGCACTTTTCTCAATTACAGTGAAAGTAATACTTTGAATAAAAGGGGTTTTCCACTTGCATTTCATCTATGGCTAGTTCAAATTCTCTTCTGCTAAAAATGCTGTCTTGTCTTCTGATTTGGAAACCAGTTGCAGCACTCCAATTCTTTTCACTTCTTGCTTAGCAAAAAGTGAAAGCAGTGAAATGCAAAAGGCTGCTAAGTACCAGGAAAACATCTTGTGAATTGTCCTTAGTTAACAATGACTGTGAAAATGGTCCTTGGATTTCAACATATAGATACAATTCTGACTTAAAAAGCAAGAGATCTTGCTAATTTGTTTAATACCAAAACTCTCTTATCCAAATCTACAGCAGTTTCAATCTGTATTCCTAGCACCAGCCATAATTTGGTAAACATGTTTGGTAGGAAGGACATTTTTCAGGGACTTTTAGGTTGCCTCAGTGTATTTGATTGGGTTTTCCTGACTTTGCATCTCTTTAGCATACAGGCTGTTATTTGCTTGGTCTGTTTCCAAGCTGGCATAACTAAAACACAGTTCTGTCTGAACCTTTTTTTTTGTCGTGTGAAAAACTTCAGATATCTGTTTCCTTCTTATTTTAACCTTGAGCCTTGATCTTTAGTGACAGTTCAGATTTAAAATCACTTCCTACTGGATCACATCAGTGGGATGATTGAAGGGAATTGGAACCCAAGCTGTTTACTCAGTTGGCCATCAGAAAGTTTCCCTTCAAGGGAAGCATTTCAATTAATGTTACACAAAACACAATGAGAATGGAGACCAGCCTGAAGCCACATATATGGGTGTCAGTTAAATTCAGATGTCAAACATGGCTTTTAATTACAGACCTTCAACTGCAAATCAGTGGTATTTGAAGCATGCTGGTGGATTTCAGCATCACTTTGGTAAGCCATGATATCTGGAAGTGAACTGAGAGCCTGCAGGTAAAGGTATGTACACAGGCTGCGTATTCTTCAAACTGGGAATGTGAAAGGTTTGTTTGCTCATCAGCCAGAAGTCTAATGAGTAAACAGACTTCTCTTCACTGTATCTTTAAAGGATGGAAATGGCATTCTGGAGAGGGTAAACACAGGGTAAAGATGCCTTAGAGGTCTTCCAGCTCCTCCAGCTGTATCCTCTGTATATCCTGCTTGAAACCACAAGCTCGCCCTTTGGGCAGTCCTTTTTTGGAGAGCATGTTAATATTTGAGTATATACTTTCTTTTTTTTATTCTTTTGTAATACACCTCCTGGCTATTCACAGATTTCAGTGTCATCTGTAGAGTCCTCAGTTTATCAAGAAAAATGTTTCTCAGATTTCACAGAATATTTTTGAGGCAATTTTGAACAGTGCTGGAAAAAAAGGAGGACCATCAAAACTCTCATACTTTTATTTTACTCGAACTATTCAAACAATTAAATTTGAAGGATTCCATGACACCATATCATTGCCAACTTGACAATTTTTTTCACCTTTGTCTGGAACTTTTGATGGAAAAAGAAATAGGGCTTGCCTTGAAAAAAAAATTGGGAGGTTTAGAGTAGTTGGATTCCTGATGAATTTTAGTGTGCACAAAGAAAACAGTACTGAGAAGTAGCTGCGATAGATTTAATTTCTGGTGATAAAGAGATTTCTAAACGTGAAATTAATAGTTTTGTTAAAATTTTGGTAGTCTTGCTCCCCTGCAGTGCACATTCCATTCATTTCTAAAGCTTAGCACAGCAGAAAATCGGATAATCACTGTAAAACTGAACCCCGAAAACCCCATTTCTGTACAGCATACATTTGATAATTATAATCCAGAGCTAATTTTTTTTAATTTTCGGGATGAATTCTTTGGAGCCCGTGCAAGTTGAAGAGCAATACACTTACATTTAAAAATATAGTATATTCCTCAATACAGAGTTTTCCCGTGAGAATTGTGAACATGTATTATTTACAAAAATGTTTCACTTCAATGCATTCACCTGTATGTATCTGGAGAGAAATAATCTTTTAACACTCTCAATTATTTCCCACTAATTATAGAAAAGTACTTTCGACTATTTGACTTCTTCATTATACACAGCTGAAAATATTTTTTCATTTCCTTTTCAGAATTTGTTTGAAGAAGGTGCTGATAAGGGTTAGATAAAGTGTTAATTGGATTACATTGTCTTCGTGAGAGAGATGAAGCAGGAAGACAAAGTTCTTGCTCTGAAAAAAGAGTGGAAGTGACTGCATGTCCCAGACTATGATAATGTAATTTAGTTCAAATAATTACAGGGCATTTCACTTACAGGAAAAGTTTTATTGGCTCCTACTCAAGCTCTTTTGCCCTACTGTAATGGCAAACAGTGTTTGCTAATTAAGTTTATTCATATTTAACTGGGTGTTTCTCTTCTTAAGAACAACCCTTATTATCATCAAGCTGGGATTCGGCTGCCTGCCTCTCCTTTTTGCCACTGGGCCATAGTGGCTTTAGGAGAGGTTCTGGTGACATACAGTGAGCTCAAGAGCTGCTGGACAACATTTAGATTAGCTTAAACTAAACTGTTCTTTAGAAAGTCTCCAAATTCAGACACCTAAAGTCCTCACTTAGGTCTCCTGTTGAGTGTGGGGTTTGTAGTGACACAGGAGACACGTTTTTTCTGTCTTCTGAATTGTTATGGGGATTTATTTATTTATTTATTAAATAGAGATGTTTAATTATCGAACTATTTTAAGTAAGTAGCTAAATTTGACTGCTGTTCTGAAATGAAAATTACTGCAAGTAAATAATTCCGAAGTAGAGAATCTTTTGATTGTAGAAAAATCTCATATGCCAAATCTATAAATGATTTAAATCAGGATAACTGGCTTCATAATTTGATATTGCAGTGCTGTAGTGAACATTATCCCCTGTTTGTCAGTATGCCTGGGCAGTATATATGGGGCCCAAAGCAGATGTGATTTCTCTTGTATGAATGTAAATAGCACTGCTATGCTAATCTGGGGTCACTGGGGCATTCTCTGCTCCTGGGAAAATCTCTTACAATTTATTAATCCAGCACATGCTCAGTTTTAGAAGAAAAATGCAGTTTCCAGCTAAACCCATGGTGAGATTAGTGTGGACTTTGTCAGGCAAGGCTGTAACAGTTTTGCACCATGACCAGGAGAACTTTTGTGTCTGGGCCGCCTTGACCACTCCATGGTCTGAGAAGCTAGTTCAACTTTTCTATAGGTTTGTGTTCAAAATCTTCTTTCAGCCTCATCCCTCCTTAATGAAAAGCTGAGGTGAACATGAAAATTTTTCAAATATAAGTAATCAATTGAAGTGGGTTTCTTAATTGCTACTTCAGTGTAGTCCCACCAGTCTGCTTCATAGTCTCGCTATGACCTTTCCAATACTTTCACATTTATGCATAATGTTTAAGAAAAGATTGCTGATAATGGTAAGGAGTAGGTATGTGGTGATAACTGCCTGCCCAAGAGATTAAAAAGGGTAAATGAATACCAACTGAGGAACACCATGATAAATTTAGGACTAGTCCATGAAGAGGAAATAATGATAATTAGAAGCTCCCCATGCATTTGGCTCTGAAAACTACAAGGCAGGAAAGGAAAAGGAGTCGCTTGTAATGAAAGCAATGAGGCTATTAATGATGATGAGCTGTCAGGCAAAATCTTGGTTACAGGAATACTGTGGTTAATGAGTGGCAGTTTAAGGAAAAAGCAGCAGTTTTTTTGTGCTGGTGGCAGCTCAGATGGAACCAGGACCGGTCCATGACCATGACCTTTAGGACCTGTCCTTCTTCCCAAATATGCATGAGTTAACTTTAGGTATGTTGCCCTTTTTTTCTCTGTGTGTTACTGCAGGAAATGAAAGTTCAAGTGCACTATTCTGCCAAAAGTTTCACTGGTAACACTGGTTTCCAAGCACGGTGGTTTTGAGCCAGAAACAAGTTGGAGCATGCATTTTTTGATAAAATGCATAAGCACCCAGGGGCAAGGAGAGTACCATTAGTGAAGAGGGACCAATGAGGAGGAGGGAGTTCCTCTGCACTTGGATTATCATGAGATCTCAATCTCTAGAAAACCATATATTTTAAAATGTACTTTATAAAATTAATTCATAACCAATGTGTTGTTCAAGTTTCTATGTAGAAGATAAACTCTCTGTCCAGAGTTTATCTTCCAATTAAATCACGGTATCTCGTGTCTCTCTCAACACAGTGCCTGCGTATGTTGGTTTCTGAAATACTGAGCAGTGTGGGGTGATGATTAATAGGATGTTTTGTTCCAGCAGTATGATTTTTTGCAGAGACAGTTCTAGTTGATATTAAAGCCAGTGGCCAAAGCACAAACAGTGGTGTCAGTTCCTGTTTGGCTGCCGTGCATAAGAGAAAGTGTTAGTGATGCCATAGGATTGTGGAGCAAGCTTTTGTTTACATGGAATAATGGTTTCTTTAGATAGCCTGTGTGACACAAGTTCAGAAGAAGAGGAGAGATGTGTTAGCACAGACCTCTCCAAGTCCATGTGCTGCTGCATGTCCTGCTGGGAGCAGACACTGTCTGCTGTCTGGATTCCCTGTTGCCGCTGTTGAACCACTAGCAGAAAGAGTTGAGTTCTTCAATGTGGCAAAATTCTAATTTTATTAATTATTTCCAACTTATATAGACTTTCAAAGATCACCCAGATTGGGCCAGTTCAAAACCTCCCCCTAAGCCGATTGGCTAGGCTTGAACCGCCCATGCTTCCAGAGACCATTTCAGTAACATCCAAACTTTATCTTTGTTTATAGAGCACAGGAAGAAGAGAAAAATTTCTCATGGGAAAGGTCTGTGCTTGCCACACCCTGTCACCTGCAAGCAGTGACCGGACTGCTGCCCAGGACTTTTAATTTGCCTTGGACTAGCTCACAGGTTTCCAGTCCTTGTGGACTGAGTATGTTCTTCTTCTCCACCCTCCTGAAACTGCATTCATGAAATGTGCTGTTGAATAACAATCTTAACCATGAATAAAGGATCCTATGAAGTAAATTGGGATAACTATTGTATTTAAGCCATTGGGGTACTTGATGTGAGCCACCTAACTCCTTTATATGAGAACATGGATACAGTTTTACCTCTCCTGTAAAATTAATTGCTCTTAAAGTCCTGGAAACACTTCCAAGGCTGCAGTTGCTATGGTGATAGATGTAGTATGAAGATGTAGATAGATTGCCTGAGCAATATTAGCCAATCATCTTTAAACTTCACTTACCACAAACCAAACAACTGTAATTTGTTGGCTTTTTTTTCTTTCCTCTTTCACAAACTGTATTATCCTTGCTACTATAATTGAAGCCTTGTGGGCTGTATTCATGGGTCTTGAGAGCAAATCCTCTTGACTGGACCTGTGGTTTCTCTATCTGAAAACAACTTGGATCATGAGCTAATGATTGTTTAATATACTTTTAAAATAGTTACATATACTTTGTTGATAATTAGTTTATTCTAACATATAGGAATATTTCTGGGTTTTCCTCTGTTACGGTGTGCACTCAATGAAGCTGATAGTAAACACCAGCACCACTTCAAGCCTTGAGATTCCTCGATGCCAATTGTGTTTAAGTGTTCACCCATCAGCATTTTTTATTTATAGAGAGGTATCTGTGCTAGGCACTGATGGATTGCTGGCAGTATAGATCCCCGTGATACTAATCACAAAAGAGGAGAAATTGTACATTTATTTCTATGAGTTATTAAAGGACATGCTACTTATGGTTATAACACTATTCAGTATTTTTTCCACACATATTTACTATTCAATATTTTTTCCAAACTAAATGGTTTTGGGGTCTTTTTTCTGAACTTCAGCAATTAGCATGAGATGATTGTTCTGTGAGATTGTCCTATGTGTTCTTTATGACCAGTATAAGAGAACTAGTCTTACTTACCTTCAACATATAGGTTGCAAGTGGTCGCTTTGTCTCTCAATGGGCTACTTAAGACTTGATACTTAAAGTTATGTCAAAGAGATTCTTTATATCCACTGCCACTGGATATATATATTCTGGTGTAGAGTTTATTTCCTGTGCTGCAGGGGGATGTAGTCAAGTAGTTACATCCTAAACAGACCAGAACATAAAACTGTGGAATGATTTGGGTTGGAAGGGACTTTAAAGATTATCTGATTCCAACTCCCTTGCCACAGGCAGAGACACCTTCCACTAGACCAGTTAGTTCAGAGCCTTGCCCAACCTGGCCTTCAACACTTTTAGGGATGAGACATTCACACTTTCTCTGGGCAACCTGTTCTTGTACCTCACCCCTCCCACAGTAAAGAATTTCTCCCTAATATCTAGTCTAAACCTCCCCTCTTTCAGTTTAAAGCCATTCCCCCTTGTCCTATCACTACAGGCTCTTGTAAAAAGTCCCTCTCCACATTTCTCGTAGCCCCCTTGGGCACTGGAAGGCTTCTGGAAGGTCTCCCTGCAGCCTTTTCTTCTCCAGGCTGAACAGCCCCAACTCTCTTCGCCTCCTGTCTTCATACAAGAGATGCTTCAGCTCTCTGGTCAACTTCATGGACATCCTCTGGTCATGCTCTGAGGGATCCATGTACTTCTTGTGCTGGGGACCCCAGAGCTGAGCACAGTACTCAAGTGGGGACTCATCAGAGTGGAGTAGAGGAGAAGAATCACCTCTCCCAATGCTTTCAGTGTTCCTACTCTTGCTTGGTGGTTTCTGTCTCTCTGGCATGAGCGGAGCATTTTTCAGTGACAACTAGTATCAAGTAATTAAATGCTTTCTGAATAGTTCCTGTGGGCTTCTTTTCCCTAAGATGTGAGGGTTATCTCCTGGAAGAATGAAGCTGAGCAAGAGACTTTGCATGAAAAACAAGTCAGAGTTGGAGCTCAGCAGTGGGGAGGCAGAACAGCACTGAAAGGTGCTCCCTGGGGCTGAGCAGCAAGCCTGCTCTAATGTAGGTCATTGCCTAGAATGAAACTCTTCCTCAGGGCATCTGTGGAAAAAGAGACAAGCAGGAAAATTTGGCTGATGCAGATGTAGTCTGAGGAAATAATGGATTTACAGCCACTGTTTTCAAACAGCACCATCCAAGGCCACCCAACAGCTGTTTAATATTGAGGTACAAACAGAATTCTCAGTGAATAAATATTCTGCAATGATTGTAGTTAGCAGTACATGAATAAATATACTGCAAAGAGTGTAGATAGCAGTACACAGAGGCAAAAAAATCATCTGGAGCAAGGACCTGGAGCGAAAGCTGTGCAGCCGTAATATGTTTTTAATGTCTTTGCTGCCAAAAGCCTCAGACAGCTGGATAATGACTCATCAGAAACCCTTTTGGAGTAATTCCACAGTCCTGCAAACCCCTAGATCCAGGCTCTTTTTCCCCCCCTAAAAAATGCCATCAGCTATTTAGTTTCACACTGGTTGGCCAAGCAGCATAGATTAGCATGGGAAAATGTCAAATGATGAGATGGTTTTATTTTGCCACTGCGCTTGAGAATATAGGACATCTGGCAAAATGTGTCAGAGTGTGATACTTTGCTCCAGGAGTTCCACGAAAGTATCGCTTGGCAAGCAGCCACACAGGCGCTGAGTGCAGCGTCTCCTCTGCGGGCCAGACAAATCTGCCCCACGATGGAGGTTTCGGGAGAAAATGCTGATCCTTATCAAAGTCAGGACTCTGAATTTGTGAAATTATTTCATTAAGACCAGAGTAAGCCTGCTGGGTAGTACAGCAGTTAGTTTGCCACTCTTAGGGTGTGAACAATAATTTTCATTTCATTTATTTACCCTAGTCTGCCAGCAGTGAGATCAAAATGATCTTTAACACAGTGAATGAGACACAGGATTGTTATTCTTGCAAAAGGCACTTTGAAGCTGTCCAAACACTCCAGAAAGAAACTAATTTTTTCATCTGCATGGAGTTAATAGCCTATTATATGCTTACATTTATTAGAGATTGGGGCAGGAGAGCTCAGAAACTTGCAGGACAAAAACCTCACTGTGCTGCTTATGTACTTTTTCTGAGAGTGGCTCCATTTTTGCAATAGCCTGCTGTTATTTTACTTCCTTAACTGTAAATTGTATACACCTGCACTCTGATTTGCTTCTGATCTGAGATTTTTCTCCTTATGTGCTTCACAAAAAGATGCTCATTTCCTCCCTCCCACACTTTCAGAATGACAACTTTGCCACTTTGTCCTGTTTTTTGTGGGGTTTTTGTTAGCTGAATCTGCTCTCAGGCATTATGAGGTGATTGTCTCCAAAACTGTAATTTTTCTGCACTGAAAAATTATAATAAAGATTGGCTACAGTTCTAGTCTCTAACTGTAAGTCATTGCAAAGCTTATTTCTCCATCTACTGCTGTACATATGCTGCAAAATCCCTGCCAGGATTCATACCCCAGGCAGAGAAATTATCACAGTAAACGTTTAGTTTTTTGATGTGGAAGAGATGTCAGGAAGGGTCCTGCACTTTTAAATCCTATTGGCAAGAAGTCTGTGTTTTCCCATCCATTTTATTCTTTAGTATTGCTGTGAGTAAAAAGCTGGTATTTAATAATGAAGTCATTTTTTCTGAACACCTTGGAATCAGATTTTCACGTGGGTGATGAGTCCAGGGCCCAGCAGGAATGAGCGCTTTTGGAGTTGTGTGTTTCCCCTTAGCCCCAGGCCCAGGTGATGCTCTTACTCAGACCTGGGGAGGTGGAGGATATTGGAAGTGACGTCAAGGGATTTGATGAGCACAGGTGGGGAGGTGTGCAGGTGCTTAGAAGAAGCAAGATTGGTACAGAAAAAAAAGAGTAAATAAGAGAAGGTCAACCCCAAGTGTTAGGCAGGCTTAGAAAGATTCTATCTGAGTGGGTATTTTGGAAGATGCAAATATGCCTTTGCTTTTACTGCACAGGGTTGTTAATCTCAGGATCTGCTTTTGCTTGTGTTCCAGCAGGAAGATGGGAATAGCACTCAGTTCTGTGAAGTACCTAAAAACAAAGAAAACAAAACCTGCCTTGGTGTTACTCTTTTTTGATTGAAATACATTAGAATACTACCTATATATTTAATTGTAATCTTAATAGAATTTAAAGGAAAGATTATTTTAAGGTGTTAATAAATTTTGCTAAACAAACAGAATTCTCAAAAATGTGTTCAACCTCAGCCATATGTTGTTTTAAAAGTGGTAAGTGATTAGAAGTGGAACTGTAGGTTACTTCTATTTCTTATGCTACTATAGAGGGTATAAATGTGGTGAATAGGAGTCTCAAGGTTGATACACTGCAGAACTTCATCACAAACAAACAAAAAAATGCAATGTGCAGAAAATTATTTATTCTTATTTCCACTAATGAAATACTTTAAAAATAACAATTTCTTTCTAAAGCTATAGAATTAGTAAGGAAAACAATGTGAACAAAAAATGGTGGCATGTCTTTATTTGACTGAAAAGTTTGCTTCTGATTTTCTTCAGAAGCAGACTGAGATATGTATAGTGCAGAGATTGCCACTAAAATATATAATTTTTAATTACATAAATAACTACTATTTTTTGGCATTGACTTCAATGAAGATTCTTAATCTTTTATTAAGATTGGATCTCTGTGATTTTTAGACCCTGCTTGATGATCTTTCTAGATTTTCCTTTTCTTCTTGGTAATTCAGCGTTGTCATCGCCGTGCTGCCCGATACAGCGGGGCAGGAGGCAGGGAGGCAAAGGAGGCAAAAGGACGCACAGCAGGCAGTCTGCAGTTCTCCAGAGGTTTATTGTAGGCTCATTCGGGGAAGGTCCGGGAGCGGAGAGTCGGGGCGGAAAGGCGGGGACGGACGAGGGGTCTGGAGATCCGGAGGCTGCGAGCTGTCTGAGGCAACGGCAAGAGCCCCAAACAACCAGTGACATAGGGTTTTGAGGGGAAGGAGAAGGGGAGTGGTTTGGCACGCAGGCCAGCCGGGAAGGCTGTAGGAAAGAGGGACAGGGACACTAACCAATAGTTACATAAAGGGGGAGGATACAAAATTCAAATGAACCAATAGGACACAACTCAAGAGGGGAACATAGGAGAGCAGTCTAGAAGCAACCCATATGTAGAGAGGGGGCAGGGGAGGACTCTGGGCTAATGATCTTCTCTGCTGGTGCATAATTTGCTGCAGGGGCTCATGGGCTGATCTTCCTGTCACCATGACCGCGAGAGCGCAGGCTGTCTCTGCCTCCACGGCCGGCCCTCTGGCTGGCAGCTGGTGGAGCATCAACCTCCACAGTTCAGTTAAGAGGGGATACTTATTTTGGAGGAAATTTCACATGTCTTAAAGTGAATACTTGGTTTGAAGAGTTCGGGTTTACAGTGTAATTATCATCTGATAAAAGCTGATTTCAATATGGCCAGAGTTGGAAATGCCTTAAAAAGTTTATTGCATAACCACTTTGTTGTTGTTACAACTCTGTACAGTTCTTTACAAGTAATTGGGAAACATTGATTTAACAAGTAGCTCTTAGTAGTATATTGCAGTAAAAATGGTTCAGCTCACCTCTCCAAAGGCTTTTCTCATCACTTCTCTGTATGATAATTTACTTACTTGCAATTTAATTTACTTATTTAATTTCATAAATAAATTTAATTTACTTATCAGTAAAAATCCCAAGAGGTGCTGCAGCTTTTCTTTGCAACTATAAGGGTACACTTGAAACCTGTTCTTAATTAATAGGGACATCAAAAACAGAGCGAAAACATAGAGGAACTAAGGTATTTTTAATGATGTCTTTAAATGCTGTACCATGTTGATCCAAAGGCAGAGATCTAGACCGTAGGTTTGGATGTTTACATTGGAAGAAGGGACACCAAGTGATCAAGTAACATCATGGTGCTTGTACCTTGTTCAGCTTGCTCAAACCTGGGCTTACCTTTGACAACTGAGTGCCATGTTCTGGAAAAGAAGTAATAGCATCTCTTTCTCCTGCTTAGACATCATCTCTGACTGACTTTTTATGTCACTGATGTGTTTAAGCACTGAGGCATTCAAAATCTGAACTGAGCATAGCTCAGGGCATCTAAACTACTTAATGCTAAAACAGGACATAATTTTGTGGGTTCTGTGGGTTAGTTCTGCCTGTTCCACTTCAGGAGTTTCATTTATCTTTCAAAAAGTTCTTGTAAATCAGTTTAATGAACTGGAACTTAAAATCAATTATTTCTTAATTTACTGTGTAGTACCTTGTAGTTTTGGTTTCATACAATATCTCATATATTTAGATTTGTAACCTAATAAGCTGTATCTCAATCCAAATACTTCTCAGTGGGTTTTAACGAGGTACACAAGAAGCAAGGCACATACACATCACTCAAGGAAGAACCTCATTTAATTCAGATTTCAGATGAGCTGTGATGCCTAGGCTGGCATCTGCAATAGTTAAAGAGAGAGGCTGTGGAAGGGAATATTTTAGCAAGTATTGTATTTGAGGAAGTGTGTAATTTTTAGAATGGAAAAAGGGCTCATTAGTTTGCCAAAACAAATTATTAAATGTGTTGACTTATAGAATCAAATTATAATCCTTTCTCTGTTACAAATCAAATGTGAGAATTTTTTTTGCTGTTGAGGAAATGGGGATCTGGCCTTCCACAATAAAAAAATTAGATTTTCTTGTAGTACAAGGAAAACAGAAACACAGAAAAAAAAATACAAATTTAATACAAGAGAAGGAAGGAACTTTGAAAATTTTTACACAATACAGGACCTTTTTAAAACTTTATTATTTGCGTTCTGGTTTTAGATTAGCTGTTGTATTCTCTTTTTTTTTAACAGCACACCTGACCTAGTTCCCTTCACTGTCATTCACATCATGTGCAGCTAACTTACTCATGCAGAGTAGTATTTTTTTTTCACTTTAGAATAAATTTCTTAGTTATGAAAGGATAGGGGAGAAAGAGCAGTTTTTGCTGTAGAATAAATATCTTAGTTATGAAAGGATAGTGGAGAAATTAATCCCAATCCAGGAATTTTGCCACAGATTAGGCTCCAAATCCCACAGTTTTCAACTGTGACTTTCTCAGTGGCAGATATAGGTGAGGCCATCTCCAAGTCTGCTTACAGGAGTCAGCATTGATAAATAGCAGGAATACTTCATGGAGTACCTCTATTCAGAACAAGATTTTTTTAGATATTTTTGTTTATATATATGAGTGTCCTTCTAATATCAGGTGTACTAATGAAATTTATTTATAAATGTTTGCAGGCTGGGGCTTCTTTATCCAAGGCACTGAAGAGTTTTTAAGGTTGCTGTTTAAATCCACAGAAAATAAACGTAGTAAGAACTCTCCTGAATGTTGCAGGGCCTCTCTATCCTTCATGATGAACAGTTTTCTGAAAGTAATGTACCTGAACCTTCTGAGACTTAGAAGGAACCACAGTGCCCAACAACAGGGATTAAATTCAGATGAAACTATCCATACAAGTAATGTGTTCCTGATTTTTATTTTAATGAAATAAATTACAGCTCATAACATTTTATATTTCATTAAGCATTTTCATAAATGAGAATCATATAAATATTATATTTAGACAAACAAATTAAAGACTATAGATTATTCAAGAGTGTTTCTACTCAGCTCTGTCTATTTACCATTTTGCTCATTGGCCCTGAGGACTGACTCCTGGTAGAGGTTTCAGCAACTCAGGGAAATAAATGTTCAGGCTATTAAAATACATAAAATTGTGTTAATATTATAATTTTTGCACAGTCCTTAGCATTTTATGTAAAAGGATGCAAACCAGAATGTTACGGAGGAATTTTCCGCTATTTCTTTCATGTACTATTTGGGTTTTCCTTTTGGAGAAGTGAATTAAAGGGGAACAAGTACGTATTTAATGAAAGACAAGTGGTAATTTATTTACTTTTAAATGTGGTGATACCTACAGAAGGCCTTATCCTGAGAACTAAACAAGAAGTGACTATGAGCAAAAATATTCCCCAGAAGTTAAAAAGAGGTAAAAATTAAATTGCTCTAGGACCTGATTTTAGAAGTGGAATCTAATAAAAGTATAATAAAGAAATGACCAAGTCTGGCATCTGTTGAGTTTCAGTGAAGGGAGACAGAGACTATTTTAGTATTCATAAACTGAGCCATGACCTGGCCAGGAGCAGGTTCCTTCGCCTGCCCGCCCTGACTGATGGGCTTCCTGGAAGAATCCAAAAGGAAGTGACGTTGAACATCTGTCGTAGCTCAATTCATCATTTGTCTGAGAGGCTCAGGTCCCTGCTTACAGCTGCCATGCCCTGTGGCCAATTCCAAGCAGACCACAATAGCTGTGGTCTGGCCATGCACCCCTGGGAAGGTGCCAGGGAAAACGGCTGCTCCCTGCCCCAGCACCAGCTCCCTGCTTCCCCCATGCCAGGAACATGTATCCCCAGCAGGAGCCAGGCTGCTCCTGGAGAAACTGCCTTTAATGACATCTCTGTAGTGTCTTCACAGTGACATCTGTTTATCCTAAACTCAGGGCTTTAATTAAGGGCCTTTGAAGCTCACTCTGCATGCTGGCTGTCACTTTTAGGTGATGGTGGGCATGGAGTGATGCTGATGTGAACACCCAGAGAGAAAGGTTAGGTATTAACTGGTTGGTACTTGGTGAAATCTGGGGACTGGGGTAGCTGTATAATTCTTCTTTTAATGTCAATGTAAAATTTAGCATTTAACTCAAAGAGAATAATTCACCTTGAGTATTAAAAACAAGTATGCTTTTATCAGGCATGCAGAGTCAAGTACTTGAAATGTTAATTCTTATCTCCCAGCGAGGATCCTGAGCATTTTAATAACAACTTTCTGAGGGGTGTAGTATTTCAAAATTTTACCTCTGCTTTGTAAACCAGTGTAGATGAGGTTTGAGTCAGTCATATCTAATAGATACACAAACTGAGGTACCAGATAACTTTTTGGGAAAAGTTATGCAGACTGCAATACAAATTGTGGGCCTGAGTAGTATCAGGCAAGAAACAGATATTTTGTGAGCAGAGAAGGGAGGTTTTTTTTCTCAAATATTTCACCACTTTACTATTATTGATAAGAGTAAATAATGAAATACTTGCAGTAGCATTTCAGAGGCAGTGATAGGTTAGAAAAATAAAGCGAAGAGGGGTTTTGTCCCCTTTTCTATGTAAGCATGACTCCATTTACTTCATTTCAGTTTCTGAAAAAGCTTTACTAACTTGGTCGGCTGAGGCAGGAGGTGGATGGTGCTGCCCTGGATATCACTTCGGAGCAGCAGGTACTTCCTGCTCACTTCAGAGCTCTGATAAAGTGTTTTAAACAGAATTCTATGTCCTTTTATAGTGTCAGCCTGCAACCTGTGGCAACTTAGTTGTCAAATGAACATACTCTTTCACTTTCCTGATCTGTATAAGTGTCCTGCATGGATTCAGCTTGGGAAGAAGGCTGGCAAAGCAGGAAGATTCTTATTATCTGCTTTTTTTTCCATCCTGGAGTCAATTTCTCTCCTGTTATCTCCTGGAGAAAGCTGGGTGAATGATTTTTAAAAAGGGGGGAGTGGCAGGAAGATTTGGTAGCTAAAGGGTTCCCCTCCTGCTGAAGAAATGAAAGAGAACTGTAGCATGTCCAGACTTGAGTGTCAGGATGTCCTCAGCTGTAAGTCCTTGTTTGTTTAGCCAACCCAGGTACTTTTTTAATGATGGAAAATGGCATTCTGCAGTGATAAAACTTACTAGAAGCTCTGCAAACAAACCCAAGCACTTCACTGGGTATATGGGAGGAGAAGTTTCTATAAGCAATATTTTTGTACCTGCATGTTTACCCACAGTGTCTCAGCCCATATAAAATCTACTTTTGATTGATATGACTGAGCTCTTGAGCATCTGTACTGCTTTTTCTCTGTCTTACAGCACAACTTTGTCTGATGCACTTCTCCTAATAGTCCTGGTTGGTTTGTTTGTTTTTTTCTGAACTCAATTAGTGAATTTCCTTTTTCTTAAACACTTACACTGATGAAACACCAATATAAAACCTATTCAGCCTGACACTAAATAGGTTTGAGGATTGATTTGCAACCACAGCTCTGAATTGCATTTGATTTGCATATGTGTTTAGATGTGGGCTGTTTTTTTAAGTTAGATAGTGAGATAACTAACCCTTTGTTGAGTGTTGTACAGGAGGTATAGACAGGACAGCATAGGGATAACAGTGACAACCTCTGGTGAAAAGGCTCCTGACCGTTCCTGGGGCTTCCTGAGGAGGCCTAACACTGGCTAGCAGAGCACTTCAGCTGGATTGAAAATGGGACTGATTTTGTGAGTTCAGGGAAAATCATTTCCAAGTAGATTTCCATAGTTCTATATTTGGGGCACCAAAATTCCTGGCCTGATTTTCAGAAGCACCAGAACAGCTGAGAGTGGAGCAGAGGTTGCCCAGCACTGCATAGCTGACCATCTGGCCTCCAGGTATTGCTGCTAAAAGATAATCTCAAAATCACAGATTGCCTTTGAGAATGTTTGCTTTAATCTCAATTTTCCAGGTTTCTCTAGATGTACTCCAAAGGCTTTTTTCCAACCTATTTATTTGAAAAGAAAAAGGAGTATATTTAGACCAGATATTCAGAAGAAATTCTTTATTCTCAGGGTGGCAAGAAACTGAGACAGGTTGCCCAGAGAAGTCATAGATGGCCCATCCCTGAATGTGCTCATGACCAGGTTGGATGTGGCTCTGAGCAATCTGATCAAATGGAAGGTGTCCCTGCTTATGGCAAGGGGGGTTGGAACTAGATGATCAATAAGGTCTCTTCCAACCCAAATCATTCTATGATTCTGGGATTCTGTTTGCTAGCAATGGTGGGTGGAAATACTAGTACAGATCTTTGAAGACATAAAGCTTAAGACATAAAGACAGAAACTAAAAAGATGAAAAGCTTTCTGTTTGTATTTTTTGTGAAATACCAGTTTTGTTATTGATGTAAATCACACAGAATGTAAACAACGTGTTCTTGTGACTGCGGGGGACTGAGTGCCTCAGCAGAAACTGTGAGTGCTATTCATGGTGACTCCCTCTTTTCTAATTATTGATCTCATGCAAGTACATAAGAGAATTAAAGTTTATTCACTGAAACTAGAGGCTTGTGTGGGCAGGTATCTCCAATTTCATGTTTACCGGGAGCATTGTTTCTGTTGCTGCATTTTTTCCATGGAAGAGTTCAGCTCCCAGGCTGGTGGCTTTCCAGAAGCAGCAGAGACACCTGTGAGCACGACTGCAGAGGCAGCTCCCTGCAGCAGCACTCATCTCTTAATCACTGACAGAGCACCGTGTCAGTACACATCCTGAAAAGAAGGGTTTCTTATCTTTCTTAGCAGTCTGGTTTAGCATGTCACAGCCTGTTACTGGGAGCCTGCTTCACACCCTGAGATTTCCCAAATATCTTGGTGTTTCCCACTGACACCTCTGAATGATTGGTGAAAAACTGAATATACAGGGTGATATATCAGTAGAGATGAACACGTCTTAAATGCCAAAGAGATGTTACATTGTCGGGGATCCAGACAAACTGTAACATGAACAATCTCGAAGTTTGGATTTTAAAAGAAATGTTTATTTTTTACTTAATATTAAGACTGTGTTATTGTTTGGAAAAAAATCCAACACAGTTGCTGCTCCCTGTTTGTTTTAAGCACTGCTAGGTCTGCCAAATGATTGTTATTTAATTAACATATAAGAATTGTGGGGTTTTTGCAGCTGTTTGACACAGTCAGTGTATAAAGAAATAACCCTGGATTAGCCAAGTGATATATCTGTACTAAGCTGCTGTAAATTATACAGTAGGAAACTACTCACATTTCAAAAATATCTAGATATTTTGGTTTGCTTGGGGTTTTTTTTCTTGTTTATTTGCTTTTAATTAGGTCAAAACTACAATTAAAAAGACCTGACAGGCAAACTGAATAGACAGAAGAAGAGGAGCTGCCACCTGCTGTAAGTTTTAGATGCTCAACTGCATTCTCTCTTGGTAGATTTCTCCTATAATGACTCTGCAGTCTCAATTTTGATACATGAAATACAGCAGCTTCAACCCTTTTTGGTCAGGCTTGGTCTCCTTAGGGTTATTTTCCCACACTTAATACCCTCTCCATTACAGAAATCAGATACTTGAACAGAGCAATAATGGGTAACAGTCATTAAACTTCAGTGGGTTTTTTTTTCAGTAGCTGTCTGAAGTCTTTACAAAAGTGGCATGAATAAAATCCTGAGGAAATACCTGATGATAGGTCAAAACACAGAAGAAAGGAAAGGAAAGGAAAGGAAAGGAAAGGAAAGGAAAGGAAAGGAAAGGAAAGGAAAGGAAAGGAAAGGAAAGGAAAGGAAAGGAAAGGAAAGGAAAGGAAAGGAAAGGAAGAAAGAAAAGGAAAGGAAAGGGGCAGCATAGTATAGAAAATAGTTTGGGAAAGCTTTAATTTATGGCAGTCAAAGCTCCCTTTCTATGGCCACTCTTGTTCTTCCCCCAGTCCTTGTTTTTATGCATTTTTAAATGTGCCTGTGTTCCATTCTGACCTTGGCCCTTGTAGATCATGGACAAGACAGCATGTTGCTCATTTGTGAGTTATTCCACTCCTGCAGGCATGCCCCTTGTTGCAGGGCTGTGCCCGTGCTGCAGAGGGCACGGCTGGAGAGGTGGCAGCACAGGGCAGTCCCTCGGGGCCACTGCGAGTTGGCACCAGTGAGATCAGCCCTGATATGCACTGAGTCACACCAACTGCTCCAGTCCCAGCTGAAAGGTCACATTTGCTTGTCTCTTCAGTGGAGATCATGTATCTAAAAAATCGCCTTTTGTAAGGAATTATGAGCAGCAAGGCAAAAATAATCTGTTGATTATACAAAGGGAACGGTGCTGGGAATTTTCATGGAAAAAAAGAACACATCCATATCTAATTCTCTAATATAAGCATGAGAACCATGTTCAGTTGTGATGACTAAAAATGTTGAAAAATAGGCTCTTATACACAGACTTACATGGGACTGCTTGTATCTATCTGGACCAATGTAAAAGGTAGAAGCTAAGAGAATGTAAACAAATGGAACAGGGATTTAAGTCTAAACACAGGTCCTTCATCTGCATTTTTGCTTAGTTTTAAGAATTAGTGAGCTAATTCAATGAAAACAAGAGCAGAACATACATGCAATTTTAATATATTTTATGAATTCATGTCATGCAATGCCTTTGGGACACAGTGGGAGAAATTGGAAATCCAGATAAAGCTGAGGGTTAGAAAATTGCATGTTTATAGCTCTAAACATGAAATTATAGGCAGGAAGTCAAACTTTGCCCTATTTGATGCCAGTTTAAGGTCAGGGTAAACTGTTACATTCCTGAGTATATATAGGTATAGAAATAGGAGTGCAATCACTGTGGCTTTCTCAGGACCAAGGAGCTCCTCTGGCCTGTAGCAATATTTTAAAATGCTGATTGTTTGATTACTGGGGGGGAAAGATTCAAAATGTGCTTGAAAGACTTGAAGGAAATGGACAATAAAAATGGAATGTAGATCAACAAATATTAAGAGACAAAAAATATCCCCCAATCTTGTAAGCAAGGAGGCAACTGAGATCAGGGTAACTACAGAGGCATCACCAGGCACCAGCTGGGGCTCACCAACTCACTGGCTGAAGTCCAGCTTTTTTCCAGCTCTTCTGAATTATTCCTTAGAGTTCAGAATTTATGTGCAGTATGGCTTGATGCACACCGTTCTTCTGAAAGGAAGATACAAAAATTTTCCTCAGCTTTGGTGAACCAGTAAAAAAAGTGTGTTTCCAACAGACTTGGAAATCGAAATACCTGATATTTTCACCTTCATGTTTTTTGCTTTAGAAATCAGAAGGCTATTTCTAAGACCTTAGTCTTTTCTTTGCCTTTAGCAGTTTTCCCCTGCTTCTTACAGATGATGCAGCAGGGAACTGGTTAATATGTGTACTCATTGTGTCTCCTTTGCTGGTTGAGGGCAGAATACAGATCAACTTGCTGTTTTGAATTGGCTAGAGTTTTGACCCTGTCCTCCTATTGTTTTTATACTCAGTTCATTAGTAATCTATGTTTTCTAGCTCAGTTTATCCTTGCAATTAGCCACTCAAGTCTATAGATAATGCATTTTTATTGCCATGTTGAATAAGAGGAAGATCCTCCATTTTTCAGGAACATAGTCAATGTAAATTGACTTCCAAGCAGCCGTAAAACAACCATAATCTCAAGGAAAAGTTCACTGCTTTCTTGGAAAAATATTCACAGCAGCTTAAGCCTCTGTGGAAAAGCTGTTATATTTTACAGTCTGCATTCCTCAGAAGTAGATTAAAAGGGTTAAAAGTTGAATATTCTCACCTCATTATTCACCAGGGTAGTTCATGAATAGATTGAAGCTGCTGTAGGATAAATATGTTTTGTCCATGCAACACTAAGCTCTGACTTTCTCAGGATGGCTATAGGAATATCCTATAATAGACAATGAGTTAAGTAGTGGCTTGATACAACTGATTTTTTGAAAAATGATCAGGTTTCTAGCACCTTGAGTATTTCTTCTGGCTTAGTTTATTGTTGTTATTAAAACTACTTGATAAAACTACTTCAAATTTTGTTTTTTGTTCTGAAATGCATATTCTAACTCTGAGGCAAATAAAAAGCCATAATCTTTTGCTACCACACTGATTTTTGTACATTTACAGATTTTGCCAGGCATCTAGATTGACCTTGTTCATAATCAACCCTTATATGTTTGCTGCTGAAAGAGGAATTTTATCTGAGCACCAGGATGTAGCTATAACCACCTTGCTGTTATCCATCCATAACAAAAACAAGGATCTTTGTGTTAAGAGTTGAGTGTAATCATCTCTTTAATGAGATGCATTAACTGGGGTTTTCACATATAAACATATACCCAAAAACTATCTGATTTGTTCCTTTTCACAATTTCTGGCCGGTTCATGGTGTGATGCCACCCCAAAAAATAATTTTTAGTGGCTGACATTTTATCTCCTGTTAATTGTTTAGTTAAAACAGGAGACAGGATGGGTTTCTTTTTTTATTGAGTCTCTATACAGCTTTTGAATATTTGAGTGTTAGCCTCTGTACTTCAAATTTCTTCTGATAATGAATACTTGAAGTAACAATTATGTAGATACATGAAGATTTATTCATAATGGGGACATATTTCTAGATCTCGAAAGGAACGGAAATATTTTAAGTGAACATTGTTATTTCTATTGTATACATACATATATTAATATTTCCTGTACTAGCAAAACTTTTAGGATTACTGTTTACATTTATTAATTTCAGGACAGGCAACTTTGCTCTTGTGTTATCTTTTCTGGACAGATATTTCATGGCGGGCAGCAGGTTGTTGGGTGTTCCACCCTGTGTGCACTGAGTTTTTATTTTTAAGTGGAACAGCACTGTAGGCAACTATCTCTATGAAAGAATGAAAATACATAAAAAAGGAAACAGTACAGAATATTAAAGAGCTTGTCAGCCTGTGAGGTTTTGGCTGTCTTTCTTGTTGGATGTCCATCATTTTCTTTCTTCTCATTGGAAAATGAGAGAATGAAAAAGAACAGAGAATGGATTTAGAGCCCTTTGTTTTCATACATGAAAGCTTCTTTGGAAGGAAAAGGGGAAAGCCTGTTGAATATTTAGTGGTGCTTTCAAAGTAGAAGAACAAAGGTGGACAAAAAGATGCACAGTGAAAGAAGGAAGGAATTGGTGCCTTCTCCTAAAATACACATTTGCCATTTAACAAGAGTTAAATAAAAAACATCTGAAAGTTGTCTCTCTTCCCTGTGCTTCCCAGGCTTCAGTGGTTGACTGCACCTTATATTGTCATGAAACTAAGAGAAGATGTAGCTAATGCATTTTCTCACAGATCTGATTATATTCATTGCACAATAGTTTTGCCTTACACAAGTCTCCTAAGACTAAGGCTCCTCTGAATTTACCTTTCGCGTTCTTCTTATGAACGCTGAGTGTAAAACAGCAAAGGGATGAGAAAGAGACATTAGCATGAAGTTCATATAGTGGACCTACCCTCCTGACTTTAATTTATTCCAGGCCCTGTCTTTTGCAATAGCTGATTTTTAGAGAGTATAATTCATACACTGACAGGTCATAGAAAACAGCTGCAAGCAGAAAACCAGGCTCACAACCATAAAGAAAAAAGAAATAGAAAAGAGTACACTAAAGTAGGCCACTTCATATAGCTTGAATGTTCTTGCAACTTTTTCTAGCTTCTCAGCTTGTAAATGACACCCATTTCGAACTTTCATAAATTCTCACATCCTTCGGAAGGAACATGTAGAACTGAAAGAGCCTAAAGTATACCTTAAAAAAATCCTCTTAATTTGCATCTATTTATGTTTACTTTTGCATTTGTTCATAGTTATGGGCATGTCATACTATCATACTCAGGGAGGTCTACAAAAACGCCATATATATGAAAATATACTGTCCCATCTGACGCACAATAGTAGCAAGAGCTGTAATCATTTTTCTTTATCCAATATTTCAGTGAACAAGAGAGAAGCAGAAATTTCCTTATGGCAAACAACTAGAAAATTCATCCTCCTTGGTTCTTTTTGGGTACTTGGCCATTTCAAAAACTATTTTGGTCTTTTCTTTTTAGTTTGTTTCATTTGAGGCATTTGCATTGCAGAAGATTGTCTACGGTAATGACTGCAAGTGTCTGGATAAACTTGTGACAAAAAATTCCACTGTCATTTGGAAAGGTTTGGTCTATGACTGAGTGTCTCTGTGTTCCTCCTGCATTATTCATCCAGGGACAGAACGGTGGATTGATGGGCAACCGGATGAGAATTTCTTCCCCAGCCCATTGTGGTCTGTTTCAACAGCTATGTTGTTAAATCCTTCCTTTCAGTCTCTTAATTTAGTGCCATCCCATTTTTCCCTTGGCTTTGACCTTTTGTAGATGAGAACCTGGTGCTGCTGACAAGCTGATGAATTATGGCTGTTCTGAGTGGAAGTGACCATCAAAGACAGGCTGGTTTACTCATGCTCTTCTCCCAAACCCCCCAAGACAGTACTGGAAGAAAATATTCCCTGCAAAGCATGCAATTTCTCTTAGTCATGCCTTGGGGCATCTGCCTTTCTTATTGATACTGGCTTTCTTTAATCACAGATGCTGTACAGGAGATAAAAGATGTCTTTCTGTGTTGATACAGCAAGGAGTTATCCTTGGTGTTTAAGCTGAAGCCTTAAAGCAATTTTTTACTGTGTATTTGAATCTTAAGGGAAGGTAGATGCTGAGGATTAGGTGAGGAGGAGATTATGCTCTGGGAGAATGAGTATCTCATTTCAGTGATACAAGGATTCTGGCTGTGTTTCCTTTAAAGCCAAAGGTATACCCAAGCCAAAAAATTACATGTTTCTGTGAAAGTTCAGAGTTGAAATGAAGCAGAAAATAACTTCTCTCTCCTTTATGTGCATGTGGGGATACCTGACCATACACTATAACATGTTATGGCTCTTGGTGGGCTGCAGACTGTTCTAAACCCGTAGTTACAAATTTGGCTTCTCAATACTTCTAAAATAAGTTTTGCTTCTTTTATTCAGGTGAAGCAGCACTTTTTCCTTGTTTCTACGCTTGAGCATTTACTGAAGTATTCTAGTTTTGGAATAAGTGCCATAAAGACATTTTTGAAAATTAGGAACCTTTTCCAGGCTGCTGCTCCAAAACTTCTCTTGTGTTTAAACAACCTCTACTCAGTCATTTGCAGTGTGAGGGTTATGCTTCTGATCTCCATGATGGGCTGCATTTGACAAACATAAGGTCATTTTTTGAGTCAGATTGTACAACTTTAAATAACATATATCAGAAATGCTTATATCAAGAAAATTTGTTCTATTTCAGCTATGTCCCACTGAGTTGATGACTATGAATTGTAGGTAGTGGTCGAAAGAAGATTAATACCAGGGCACTGCTTGTAACATAATACTAGCTTCTATGTAGAACAAGAGAGAAATATATGACTTCTCCAGGTTAGTATATATAAGTAGTAATTTGGGATCATTCCTGAAGTTATTATTTAAAATGTGCTTTTATCTAACATCATTGTTTAGTCTTGCAAATGGTAAGTCTATGGAAGAGCATGTGCTCAGCCTTCCATACAAAATGTTATTGCCTTTAATAAATTATAGAATAATACGGCCATAAATTCTAGTTCTAAGCAAAGCAACCTTTCGGTTATGAAATAAGGAAATTTTTGTAATCCAAGATGCCATGTTCTGTTTTGGCCCTTATCACTCTCTACAGCTACCTGTAAGGAGGTTGTAAGCAGGTTGTAAGAAGGTTGCCTCTTCTTCCAGGCAACAAAGACAGGATGAGATGAAATAGCCTTAAAATGATTGCCTGGGAAGGTTCAGGTTGGACATAAGGAAGAATTTCTTCAGTAAAAGGGTGATTCGACATTGGAATGGACTGCCCAGGGGAGTGGTGCAGTCACCATCCCTGAAAGTGCTCAGGAGACAATTGGATGTGGCACTTAGCTCCGTGGTTTAGTTAACATGGTGGTGCTCAGTCAAAGGTTGAACTTGATGATCTTGAAGGCCTTTTCCAATTTTAATGATTCTATGACTGCAATCTGGATGTAAAATTAAGATAAATTTGGGCTTTCATCACTGTTCAGGGTTGGACTAGGTGATCTCCAGAGGTCCCTTCCAACTCTAACTCATCTGTGATTCTGTGATCCTCTTAAACACACAGTTATCTGTTCAAGCTATTTTTTGTTAGCTTATCTTTATGTATGCTATGTGAAATTTTTTCACAACCTTACTTTAGGTGCTTATGAATGTACATGAATAAAATAATTGCTACACAATCAATATTACCATTAATATCCTTGCTCATTAGAATCCTAGTTAAGTGCTCATATTTGCAATAGCATTAATTTACATTGACTTTTGCCTAAATTTAGTCAAAACTTGTGTTTTATTTCTTTACAAGTAGTTACAGTCACATTTGCAAGACTTTAAAGAAGTTACTGTAAAAGTTGCTTTAACTTTTTTTAAAAGTTTTGCTTTTACATGCTGACATTTTAATGTACTCTCAGTAACTCTTTAACCAGCAAGAATCATCCCTGATTTTAACCTGCATGATAGTGAGTCCTATTTTTATAATTTTCTTATTTTTGAAAGACAACGTTTACTAATCTCCCAGAGGACAGAAATAACATTAGCTTAGAAGAGACAATAATGGTTTCTCTGACTCTTGTAATTTATTACGGAAATTTTTTGTCAGAAAATGGTGGAAAGTGTGTGAAAGAGGCTGTGAGTGTTTGCTGCTTTCATGGGACATCTGAAGGGTTGTCAGGTTCAGCTATTACTGCCTTTTATTTTGCCTTTTATATTGAAGTTATTTAGTAAAGTGACTGCAAATCTTGTAGTGGTAGCTAAAGTCTTATGTTCCTTGGTATCTTTGCCAGTTTGCACATAGAACATTCTGCCAATGTTGCTTGTTAATGTTCTAATGTTTAAAAAGTATGTTTGTATTAGGGGGATTTTAGGACCTGATGCACTAAATGTCTTCTGAACCTGCAGGAAATAGAATATAAATCTCTCCTTAATTCATAAGGTACATAACCATGTGTTGTGTTTTCTGCCATTGGAAGAGGAGCTTGTGCACAAGATCATTTTGAACTGCACACTTTTGGCCATCTTAAGTGATGAAAAAATTTGGTATTATGGACAGGAAATCTTAAGTGATTTTTTTGCTTCCCTACACCAGCATTTGTCAGACAGGTTTACTGTAAGAAGGTCATCTAACTCACCTAATTCAGTGTGCAGCAAGTCAGAAGAATATAAAATTATGTTTATTCCAAGTCTCATGTGCAGGAGAAACCTCCAGATCTTACAGGTTTTGCTGCACAAATACGTCTACGACAAGGCCTTTTGCCATTTCACTGCACTGCAGCTGTTTTCTGGGATCTCATCATTTCACACCTCGATCACTGCAGCATCTTCCCCTCCTGCGCTGAGTAAAGGGCTACCCCCACAGTCTCCATTCAGAACTCTGCCACAAAGTTAATTTCCCACATTCATTATTTTAACTCTATTTCTCTTCTCTTTTGAGTGCATTTTCCTCATTAAGCGAACTGCTTCTTTTCAACTTTAAGATGACTTCATGAGTCATTTCCAACCTTTCTATCCACTATTAAAATGTCATTTCCTTCTTTTTATTCCTGAGTTGCTAGCCTCTAACTCTCAAAACAGTTTTGTGCTGACTCAATGCTGCTTTTCTCCCTCTGCAGAAATTTCCCAGAAGCCTCCACAAAGCTAGTGTTATAATTTCTTAAGAATCCTTTGTCATCATTTCCACCAAAAAAAAAAAAAAAAAAAAAAAAAAAAAAAAAAAAAAAGATAACCACCTACTACCATGCTGATATAATTGATTGGATGTGTTGAGTTTTTTTGGAATGTGAGGTGTTCAATCAGGCAGACTTCACTTGGCCTGTACTTCAAAAGCATTGAGGTCCTTTTCCATAGCCTGTACTTTTAGGTGCAAATAATAAATAGTACCAGGGGGTTTTGCAGTGCTTGATTAGACTGGCTGTTCCTCTCCTGGCGATCTCTGAGTTTGTATTGCAATTGTGTTTTCTGCATGGCACCAAGGAGAAACTGAAGCTAGTCCAGCCTACAGCTGTGCTTTTGATGAATAAGTCCTGTTGTGCCCATCTCCAGGGGAGTCCACTTCCTCCTTATTTGCTGCTGGATGCAATTCAAGAGGATATCTGCTATCTTTATCACTTCTGTGAGCTGTAACTAATGCCCTTCATATATTTCAGAATAAAACACAAATCTAAAGAGGCTTAAAGGTTCAGGACTAGAAGGCAGGAAACTTGTGGGAGCCCTTATTCTTGGCACAGCTGACCATTGTAGAGCCATGGGTCTTTCATGGTGCACAGTGGAAGGTTTACCTTTTGTTCAGTCCTGTCTGTTCTCTATTGATTTACTGAACAAAAACATAATTTAAAACTGCAGGTGTCCATTTAATTTTTAAACAATATCTGGCATCTATGGGGCTAGTTGTGTTGTCATGCTAGTTTTTTCTTTGCAGCTCTGTGTGGTTCACAGCATATTTCTTCTTTCTGAGAGCTGTACTAGAAAAACGCTGTGCTTTGTGGGGTTTATTTTAAGTGACAGGTCATGGCAAAAAACGGATATGTGCAACAACTCTAAGGGTAGCTAATTTGAACAGACTAAACTGTGAAATCCCAGAAACTGAAAGTTACACTGATAATCCATTCAAATATTTTCAATTACTCAATGGATTGTGGGACGATAAAGTTTGCTGTACTTTGATTTTCAACTTTGCTACAGTGCCATACTATTGATTGGCATTGAGGCTTAGCTCCATCATGTCAGACTTCAGCTTTTGATTGACAGAAAGACATTACTTGGTAGGAAATTCATCTCAGTTGTCATCTGAATTACTTTCCAACAACCCTTATATTTCTGTGCTGACAGCACAAGTAACCTGAGCTCTGTTGTTCAGAAACTCCCAGATTTGAGAAGTGGATAATGGTTCTTTTTATTTTATTTCTTTTGTGTTTTGTTCTTATATGAAAGTAGATTCTGATAGCACCGCATGTTTCCATGAGCTAAAACCCCATCATTTTGAATATTGCAATGCTAGGATTTGGCAACACTGGTGGGGGCCCCAAAACTAAGGGCTCTGCAATGACAGAACTTTTGATTCCACAAGTTTGAACCCACAATCTTTCTGTTGTTAATGCATTAACGCTACTGCAACTAGAAGAATTGAAATATCTCCAAATAGGATTCACGTCAGGCAAAAATTTGATAAGAATCTAGAATATCCAAGTTAAAATTCTGCTCAGCAAAGGGCAGTTTAATACATCCTTCACTTCTCCAGGACCCAGGAAGCTGTATCAGATTTCAGCTCACAGTCAAAACCCATTCCTGGGGTTTTGGAAATTGGCAGCTGGTATACACTTTATTTTTCAAATGTTTCTTTGACAGGATAAAACAACTTTTTATATAAAACTACAGGTTAAATCTGGGCTCTGACCTTGAATGAGAAATCCTGAGCAGAACTTGTTTGCAAGTCATGTCCAGATTTGCAATTTATTCATTCATTTCCTAATACAAGTTGTCCTGGGATCAAAACCCAAAAAGTCATTCTTGCAGGGAAGATCTAAATTATTCATGTCAGCTAGATGCAGATTT
Organism: Grantiella picta; assembly: GCA_013397955.1. Taxonomy (NCBI): domain Eukaryota; kingdom Metazoa; phylum Chordata; class Aves; order Passeriformes; family Meliphagidae; genus Grantiella; species Grantiella picta. Next base: position 380,111 of record VZRM01009027.1, on the reverse strand, counting down.
GGATTCCTTCAGGTTGGATACAGATAGGGAGGTAGCCTAGGGGAGTGTCTTCACCACTCAATTTCCCTTATAAGATGCCATTTTACTACCTTTCCCCAACAATAGATTTCAGTAAACTCACCCATGGGCTTTTTTTTCTGTCAGTGCTATTAGCACACTAGTAATTTTCTGGGAGTTCTTAGTGGGTTAAGTCTTAGATATAGAGATCTAGATTTGGCCTAGGTACATGCAAAAACAACTTCTTAGGTGTATGGCTTCTTTTCTTCCTTCTTTGCCGAAGAAAGTATAGCACAGCTCTTCAGCCCTTTGTGATGGTGTCTAAGGCAAGACTTTAGACACCACTCAACTTAGACATAGTCACTTTCACCTGAGCCCCAGGAAAGGTGGCCATCTCAGAAGTCTCCTTCTGATTAACTCTTTCCTCAGAGGAACCGGTGTCTGCAGTTCAATACAGTCATTGTCAGATGAATACTCCCCACATTGCTCGAACTATTAGTCTGCTTTAAAGTAACATATATTAAAGGGACATTTTGGCTGAGAGTTTAACCCAGGCAGAAGGGTCTCCTAATATACTGGATGAATGCAAACCTTGTGCAAAGCTGTTGCACCACCCCAAAATCTGGAGTAGGATAGCTGCAGTATTTTTAGGCAGAATATAGTATTCAGGTTTGCCTCTTCCTTATAGGCCAAAAAAACCCCAAAAACCTAAACCCCCGAATAACTATCAGAATATTACTATGCTTTTCATAACTACATAGTAGTAATGATGCCAGTTTGTCCAGTCTATTAGCCTGTATCCTGAAGAAGTGAAGTAATTGTATTGACATAATTTAAATTTTTTTAGTTGATGGAGTAAATGCCTACCACTTCATATACTGTGCACTGTCAGAAACACTGTTGCACTGCCAAAGAAATGAGAGAGGAAAGAGGCTGGTTTGATTCAGGGAAGGGATATGAATTGAAGGAACCTTGTTTAAGTGTCATAATGGATATTGTTAGGGAAAACACACAAATAGTGTTTAGAGGCAGCCAACCAGCTCTAGTATGGAGGAACATAGAATGACAAACAGCTTTTGTTTACAGCAAAAAAAAAGTGAGTATTGGCTAAGAAGTAGTGTTTATGGTAATTTGAGCCTTACAAGGAAGTAAAACTTCATGGGGAACACAGGGGGTAGCATTTTCAGTGAAGTAGGCAATGAGGAGAGCTGTGTAGGCATTTCCTGATCAGCATCTGCTGTTTCAACAGCCAAGGAACATGACTCGCATGTAAACGCTTGTGCTAGGCTTTAACAGGCATTCCCTCTAGCATGGCACCCTGCCTTCTGGTTTTATTTTGAGTCTCCTTGAACCCTACTGTGACTTGAAATCAGTGGAGGAGAAAGGAGAGTAACACAAACAACAGATGTCTTAAAGTTTCAAACAGAGAGAAAAAGCCCCATGGCAAAGAGAAAGGTGAAGTTAAGGTGTTCACTCTCATTAGTATTCAGTGCCTCTAGTACAGACTCTATTTGCATTTTTGTATGTATATATATACACATACCTATATATATATGCAGTTGGTATGAAGTTGTACACATGGGGGGGAAAAAGTGGTAGTGTAAAAAGATGCCCATTGCACAATTCAGAATAATTTTTTGCATCCTCTAAAAGAGTGTGACCTATAGTCACTAAGTGTACTGGCTGACACAGCCAAAGCAACCTATTTTAGGGCAGGCCTACAAATTATTTCCCAGCTGCTCCTGTAACTGCTTTTAGTCTCTTGCTGCATGAAATGCATTATTTTTTTTAAGCCGAGGTTGCAAGATGCTCCCTAATTGAGAATGCTAAGAGTGTGCCTGTTGTTCATCAAGGCAGCTTTGCTTACAGGTGGTAACCTAAGCCATGTCAATACAAATACTGTGTACCCCACCAAGTTGGCAGAACTAGGTTGTGCACCAGGTGACATTTAGTGCACATTCAGAAAAGTCTTAAATCTGTGCTTTTTGGTATGGGGAACTGTGTCTTTAAGGACTTTGATTTCCAGAAAGTAAATCTGTGGCAGAAACAGCTGTGAAATTCTTACAATATATAGGCAGCTGGGGATGGCATAGACACCCTGAGAATACATTGCCTGCTGGGCGTTAACTCAGTACTGCATGGGGCCAGGAACAAAAAGAAACAGAAAAAATATACTGTGAATGGAGAAGTGAAAAGATATGATGTTTTCAGATTTTTTTGCTTCTTAGGAAAGATAACTAAAAGAAATATAAAAAGAGTATTCAGGGCTGGGAACTTTGAGCTCTGAAATCATAGCAAGCTACTTCTCCCTTTCCCACATCTACCTCCTCCTTTTATGTCTTATATCTTCTACAGGCCTCAGCAGATGGGTCCACAGACGGAAAATCACATTCACACAGATTCCTATTTTCTTGTGATATTTTAAATGTATATTTATTTGCTTATTAACTTGCTAGGTTTTTTCCAAAAATTTTCGGTAATCTCTATCTCAATGTATGTTCACACTGTTTATTTTTTTAGTTAACTGTGTTATGAATATATATATATTAATTATTATTATTTGGCTACTGGACTATAAAAGTTTATACTTAGATTAACCCATATAGAGTTCAGGACAACTGCTGTTCCTGAATGTGTCTTCTGAAAAAAAAAAATCCAGTTTTGGAATGAATGCTGAGGATGCCAGTAGGAATTACTTTTCTTTGTCCAGAAATTTGTACATCAGAATAGTACTTCCCTGTGGTGGTATTTTCCTGGACTCCAGGGAATGCTATATATTTCAATATGTTGGTAGCAGCACTTTAAGCATCAAATATTAGTTGCTTTAAACCAGAAGGAGTCTGCTGAATTCAGTATGTTAAAACAGAGAAACTGTTACCTCAGTAATGCTATTTTAGCCAAGACTTTCTTAATCTTTGTAAGGATATCCTATTAGAAAAATAAGCATAATAATAATTATGTCCATATTTTAAATAGCGCTTTTATGTCTGTGTAGCTTTCTTTCTACTTTAAAAATAGACTCTCTATTGCACAGATGGGTAAACTGAGGCATGCATGGGAAGTGGAATAAGTTCACTGGAGGTCTTCCAAAGACACAGCTCCTGGTGTTAAAACAGAACCTTATCATAAGTCATATGTAAAACTTATCACAAGGTATTTAGAAGTTAACAAAACAAAACCTGTACTTTAGAGATACCATTTAATATTTATTTTTCTTCCCACAGGAACTTTTTACACCAGAGTGCAAATTCAAGGAGTCTGTTTTTGAAAATTATTATGTAATCTACTCATCCATGCTCTACAGACAACAGGAGTCCGGGAGGGCCTGGTTCTTGGGGCTGAACAAAGAAGGGCAGGTCATGAAAGGAAACAGAGTGAAGAAAACAAAACCAGCAGCTCATTTTCTACCCAAGCCATTGGAAGGTGAGGCTCAGTCCGTCTCTGGTAGGCTGTCCTATAGGTCTCACAAGAAGAGGGAATAATTTCCAAAATGCCCTTTCTGAATGTTCATGCTCCCCACAGGGGCCATTCCCAATACCATTCCCAAAGTTTCATGGAGCAGTTTTGTGCTTAAGTGTAGTGATGCTATAAAGGGCATATGTAAAAACATTTTTCTAGGGACTAAGAGGTCATTCTACAAAAACAAAGGAATCTTTTGTGGAAGAGCATTGTGCTGCTTTTAAAATATTCTGTTGCTAGGGACAAAAGATGTTGGGAGCCTTGCAGTGAGAAAATAGTCCTTTCATTAGGCAGAATGAAATAACGGATATTGTAGGATGATTGGGAGTTATAAAGGGAATGGATAAAATGTCAGTATTTCAAAGTAAAGGCTTTCTAATACAAATGGTCTCTCTATAAAATAAATCACGATGTATTATGTTGCCAATTAATGTAATGTACATAACTCGTGTAAATTGGCCTTTAAACCAAGATAGGAGCAAATAACACACAGTAACCTTACTAAAATGATGTCACATTCTCTGAAAAATCCATTTATATCGTCGAACTTTTGCATTATCCCATGTATTCTGCAGGCTTTTATAAGCCTGTGCTGCCTTTTGCTTCTTGTCTTGATCCCACTCCAAATTTCATTGTTCTAATTGCTACACATAGCCTCAGTTATTCTGAAAATTATCACATTACTTAACATCTGAAAACACATATCTGAGTAATCCTGTGGTTAGCAGTCCAATTTCTTTTGCTACTGTAACTTAAAATTTTTGATCGAAGGATCAGTTTGCTAAGTATTTTAGTTTCACCATAAAAAAAGAAACAGAAAAATCTTATGTTTATTTGAACTCAGGTTGATGCCTTTGTGCTTTCCTTGTCTATTGAAAGCTTACAGTTGTTTCATAAGCTCTCAACAATATTAATACTTTATATCTTGATCCCTCTATATTAAATTATAAGAACTATAGGGAGGGAAAGCCAGTGCATTTTTAAAAGCACTGCAAATTCCTATGGATTAGGAAATAAGTTATTTTCTTTCAATAATGTTTTGATGATCAGACTCTATCAAAATAACTTAGACAATGCTTAGAAATAACTTGATTTACATTGCCTATGAGAATCATCAAATATGACAGCTCTTCTATATAATTCCTTACTTTATAGTTCCATTTCATGTTGTTCAACTTAATAATTTTGTAGGTCACAGTGTTATTTCACCAAGTTCTTTTAATTAATCAGCAAAGTGCCCTAAACACATTTATGTGCTACTCTGAAGTTATAGATCATAACCAGCCTCATGTGCTCTAGAGAAGACATTTAGTTTCAGTCTTTCAGAAGCTATAAAAGGATTTAGATTATGTCACTGGAAATGTTAGAACAAGTATTTGATTAGTTAGTGATGCTATGGGGCCCTTTATATTTATTATGAAACTTCACACCATTGAAGATCAAGGTCAGTACTTTGATGCTCCAGCCTCCTACTCTAATTAGCCAAGGGATGAAGGAATTGTGCTCTCTACAGCAGCACACACCCAGTCCGAAAATCAGCGTGATGATTAATTCCTTTGACTGCTCTGACACCTCTTTCAACATTGCTCTGATATAAATAAATGCTACTGAAGTTAGGTGTAAGTGGAAATATTGCCTGATCCAGTGACATGGAAAATGGAATTGAATTATCCAATAGCATTAATCATTAAGGCAGCTTAATGCTGGAACTGTGTAACATGAATACATGGATTTAACTCAAAAGACTTGGTTAGATAGGGACTGAAGCCCAGGGACAAACTTCTAATTTCTCTAAGAATTCTGTTAATAGTTTAATCTGGAGTCTTCTGCACTCCTACATTCAGTAGAGATCAGTGGCTACTGCATATGTTTTTGGAAAGGAGGAAGGAAAAAACCCAGACCTCTTTTGTACTCTCCATACCTCCTGGACATTTCTTCAGGACACACCTGAAGAAGAGACCATGGTGAAATTCCTCACATTTGGGAGACTGATGTACACATAACTTTGCAGAACTGGACCCTAACCTAGTCTTGCAATGTATGACTAAAAAAGAACACTTAAGTCTTGATGACTGTATTGTATGATCCTATTTTTTAATTAGTCTGTCATCACATTTTACTTCTAAAAGCTTGCATGTTTATTTAATGTTTATATAAGAGTTGTATATATATACATACATGTATATACATGTACATTTTTGTGTGCCTTATGCAAAGGGAGAACACTAGTTTTTAGTTTCTAAGAACCTATAGTATCCCCTAAACAAACATGAATGCAATTTTCTACTGCATTTTTAAGTCAGATGCAGAGGAAATACGAGAATTTGGGACGGTCAAGCAATTCTATCAGTGGTGCAAAACCAGTGTCCATCAAAATAAATAGTTTCCCTGGTATCCAAGAGGAACCAAAGGAAATTGTATTTGAGATGAAGTCTTATATGCAATACATTGTTAAAAATGCCTCTCCTTTTCTCTTCTTTCCCCTCAGTTGCCATGTATCGAGAACCATCTTTGCATGATATTGGAGAAACAGTGCCAAAGGCTGGGGTAACTCCAAGTAAAAGCACAAGTGCATCTGCAATAATGAATGGCGGCAAACCAGTTAACAAGAGCAAGACAACATAGCCAGATCCTCACAGGTGTTGTGACTTTTCTGAGTCCTGAGTACAGTTGAGCGATTTATCCTTGCTGGACTTCCCTTCGGCCGTGTCTGTGGATCAGCTGGTGGCAAGTCACCAACTTGCCCGTTGCTGTTTATGAACTGAGTTGTTGCAAGTGGATAAATCTCAACATGTAGCTCCACCCACAGCAAGAAGACACCTGGATGAACCGGCTAAACTCAGACCATGGAATGCCCTACCAGATATTGGAATGCCTTTTTAATATCTTTTCTGTGACTGTGACACTTCATGTGAATGACATACTTCACAAGTACACTTGATACCTTGCCTGCTGACAATTGCCCATAATCCCTTTTTGAGTCCAGTTTCAGCAAAATCCATGTGTTTAAGTTCTATTTTGTAGCACACAAATAATCAAGTAATTTCTAGTTAGATGCTGTAAACCTGTGCTATTATGGATTTCTCTTCTTCCCTTTTTTATAAGGCTGCTCGCTCCACTGTTTGTGACCTTTTGCAGGGATTGTGTTCCTCTATAACTTAAGTGTTGTTGGTGGCTTAGTTTTGAAAGCAATCAGGGAATCAGGAAGCCTTCAAAAATCTATTATTACAAATTATATCTATAAAGAATAGGATCGTTGTCTGGCTTAAAATATTGATTAAATGTGAATACTCTTTAGTAACAGATACTGTGCTTCGGAGGTTGGCATAAAAGTGGAGGAAAGAGTGTCAAACACAACCAACAGGGAGTTTTCTGAAAAGTGTGTTTGGCATCCCCCTATAGTTTCTTTTTGTGTGTGTGTTTTATACATATCACAGGCTTACTGGTAATGGTAACATTTGCCTTGCCCAGCGAGCAAGACCCACTCATTTTTGGAAAAGTGGGTCCAAAGAATTTTGTAGGCCTTGTAGGCCTGAATTAAGGCTCATTTTTCATCTACTAAATCTTCATTGTTTGAAAAACAACCACCACCAATTAAAAAAAAAGGAAAAAAAGAAAAAAAAAAGTAAGACTAATCAGAATTGCGCTACCTAAATCCATTTCAAATATAATCCTTTCCTGTTTTTAAGGAACTGAACTTAATGCCATTGTTATTTTTGGCTGAATCCCACACCTACTTAGCAAAGCATGGGCAAGGATGTTGTTGTGTTCTTTTTTGCAGCACCAATGCAAAGGGTAGTTACAAATTATAGTTTAATATTTCCGGTGTTTTAAAAAAGAAGTTTTAAAACTGGACATATTACAAAACTTTATTTTTATTTTTAGCTAAGCATGCAAAGTCCAGTCCTATGTATTTCACTGATATCCCAGTATGTACCTCCACCCAGCTTCCTAGGATCACATGCCCACCAAATTGCTAGATTGAAGGTGCCTTGCCTTGATCTCTATATACTGTACTTTCTCCTACATGAACCTAGAAGAAATCAAAAACATCATAAAATTGAAGCCTTGGATCACATTACCAGAAACATCAACCCTTTGAGTTTGTCACTTGTGCACAATTAAGCCAATGTTGTGGGGGATGGAGGAGAGCAGGAGGAAGATTTAGAGAATGCCACAGAGATGCCACTGTAGTTTTCGCACGCTTAGTGACAGGCTTTCAGAAGATTAAAAATATGGGCACTCTCTGTATGCTTTAGAAGACTTAGGAATGGCAGCAAAAATCAAACTGTATTTCAGTCTGGAAAACTGTGTGGCAACACTCTCTTGGCCTCTTGCTGTTACCTTGATTTTAAAGACAAAAAGAGGAAACCATCCGTTCCTTTTTTAGCACTGTATTTCTGGCAATTTGTTTTATCACATCTTTGTGCTGAAGTCCCTAAGAGAGACTGCTGATTATTTCAAACTCCCTGTTCTGCTCAGCTGAACAACTGATTCAGTCTGAATGAACACTTCATACTAGTTTTCAAATGTCTTCTGTTTTTATAAGCAACATTTAGTGCACTCTTCAAGGAGGCTACTGTAAAGCTGCTAAATTCTAGATAAACTTTTTCTTTTTTTCTGTAGGTCAGACTTCTTTTTGTATATGTGATATGAGAACAGTAAAATAATATGTGATGTTGGGTCTTTCTAGGGAGAGAATGACTTAAGCATGAAGCCCTCTATCCATGTAGAGAAAAAAAAATATAAACCTAATCTAAAACTGTGATAAAAATGCAAAGAAACTTTGACTTAAGACTGTGCCCTTGCCTGCTAGCACTAAATCTGTGTGCGTGGGGAAAACAACACTTTATTAAAAACTTCGGTGTGCCCTTCTCATCCCATCTGGTCCAGTGGGATTTGTGCACCATCCCTGAGAAAACGAAACCAAACCAAAGCAACTCACATGGTGAGCTGGGGGCTTTCTCTGCACTGCAGGACCCCTGAGAGGCAACAGCCGTGATGCTGTACTGTCAGCTGAAGCCCACGGTGGCCCCAGGCTTTCCTACAATTATAAGAGGAGAGCTTCACAATAATTCAAGCAAGATAAAACAGCTGAAGGCTACATTCTCTCTCATCCGATTCATGAAAAAGGAATACATGAGTTCATGTCCCATTCAGCTGTCTTTTTACTCACCCAGTGTAAGAGCCTGAGGAGAGACAGGGCTGGAGACCTGGCTAAGCCAGGCAAGGAGGATCTGGTTCATTGCCTGATCCTATCTAAGCATTGTTTTCAATACTAACCTTTTGATCCTGAGTAACTATGATCTGTGAACCAGTTTGGGAGGCTATAATTAAGGCCAGATTTAATTTCTTCAAGCAGTTAGTACATACTGGAAATACAGCTTTTCTTTCTTTTTTTTTCTTTTTCTTTTTCTTTTTCTTTTTCTTTTTCTTTTTCTTTTTCTTTTTCTTTTTCTTTTTCTTTTTCTTTTTCTTTTTCTTTTTCCTCTTTTTTGGTTTATTTATTGTTTTCTAGGTTTGTTTCTGTGGGCTAAATTCATATGAGTGTTTAATCCAACTAATCAATGTCCTATTTTTTTTTTTTTTACAATCTGTTTAAACATAACAAGGTTATCTTTGTGCTTTGTTTCCTCCCTTTAATTTTGTCTTGTCTCATCTGTTGCATGGGAAGACTATGGCAAGGACGAACTAACTGCATGTTGTAGGTTGTGTCTGTCAAAGAACTGTTGGTCAGTGTTAAAAATTTACATACATATATGCAAAGAGTTTGTCTGCATTGTACAGTTTGTGTTTATTCTTATTTGTTGTATACACAGATTCAACCTGATGAATAAAACATTTATATGAAGGCATACTGGAAACCAACAAAAAAGTTTATGTAAGAAGTAGACTGTGCAAAGCTTCATTGCACTGGCCACAGGATGGTGAAACTTCATGTAAATAGGTTGGCAGACTCAGTTCTCCCCCTTTACCATGCCAAAGAAAATTTCAGCTCCTTAATATAATACCTCTCTTGCTGTTCTCCAGGATGAGACCACCATTTTCTTCCCTCTAAAATTAATTTTGCTGTTAAGTGAAAGCTGTTTTCAACTGTCTGTTACTACTAAAGTACTGTATAGTAAACCTGATGGAATCAATTTGTATTTACAGTTTGGGGTTTTTGTACTTACATGTGCAGCTGTCCGTGAATCTGCAGCGTTCCAGGTCTTTAGCATGCTTGCTTTGTATTTTGTTCTTCTGGGTTTTCTCTAATCTCTGAGAGACTGTTCACACTGCAATCTAACCTCATCTAACCATTTTATATGTTAACACTGCACAAAGTCATTCTCTCCTTTTTTTTAATCTGTATTTCAGCTACAGTTCTATTTGGCAAAATCAGTCACACCTGCAGTTTTAGAGATCCAGTTTTGAGGAGATATGAACTACTTCAACAAAGCACCATTTTGCTGTACTTCAAAAATTTTATAAATACACAAGAATCCTTGAGATTGCTCACATGATAGAGCCTATAGAAGGGGCTCTAGCCCCTTGTAAGTGCTTTGTAGTTCACCTATCAGAGCTTTTGCTTAATTTGCTGGCGGTTTTAGCCATTCTCAATTGATTTTTTAATATTCTATCATTTTCATAAACATTGGTTCTTAATAAGCCCCTCCACGCCCCTCCCCTCCACCAGATACAAAGTAAAGCAATTCACTTTGAATATGGTATATGCCTGAAACAATAATAAGAACCCTGGCTTTACATATATATACACACACACACACATATATATATATATACAGGGAAACTTTTTGTCTTGGTTTAAAAAAAGTTTAAGCAATGAGGTATGAAAGGAGGCAGTTTGGTTCATGCAGTAAAAGTGTACCATGATGATGCATCTGTTTATTGGTATAAAGAAGACATATTCAGCTACATTCAAATGGAGATGGAAGCGAAATTAGACTAAATAAGAAGGTTCTCTTTCTTTTAAATGGTCCTTTAGATAAATTCATATTTCGTGCAATGCATTCTAAAATGTTTAATAACAGGGGTTTGGGTTTTTTTTTGTGTGATGACTAATGCAAATGCTATGACTTATTTTTAAAGATGTAATAAAATTTTTGTTCTATTACCTAGTCACAGAAATATTCAACTTAGCTTTCTTCATCCCAGTATCATTTAGCTGTATCATTTAGCTACAAAGTGAGATGTCATTCTGCAAAGAAGCAAGGGCAATGCATCAGAAAAGTGAGAGCAAGTACATGATTAAATGCATCTATGTGTTTCTAAGAAAGAGTAGAGCCAGGGTTAAAAAACAGGATCACAAGCAGGTTAATAATTTATAGAAGCCAATCTATCCACAGTTTTTTTATATGTGATACTACAATTACATTATACATAATAGGCATAATCCTGCAAGTATATTACAGAAGCATTGGCACACTTCTGGATTTTGTTCTTTCTCTCATAAGAAAACAAGGCTATAATATCTTTTGTTTATGAGGTTTATCAGTCTAATCTAATCAGTACAAAATCCATTCATCCAATTTGGTTTTGCCTTTTGCCACAGGCCTGGAAGCAGGTTTTTACAGTCACTAGCTATAAAGAATCAAGCAGTTAGTTTCAATTCCTTATGCCTCTTCCTGCATTTACAGTTTATGTGTCTGGAATTCCCATCATAGGGAATGAGGTGAAAGATAACAATTTATTAATACAGCTATTATATTCACATATGTGGAATAATAATCTTATTCCTTCTGATTTCATTTTTTCTAGAGAGAAAATGAGCCACAAAACAGATATGGTGGGTGTCAGGTCACCAGTTACCTCAGCATGAAGAGCAGGGGAAATGTTCAAGCAACATTGTAGGAAACGGAATAAAAATTGGAAAAGAATTAATGTGTACATTACATTTTTAGTAGTCTTAGTTATCACTCTAAGGTTTATAGTAATAGCACCATTTTGTTTGATAATTGCATTTTAATAAACCACTGAGAGTAGCTGTCTTAGGTATTCTGATTTTTTTCCCACATGTAAGTTACCAAACAACTTGGATAACACATGTTGAAATGCAATGGCTACATTATTCATCCAGTAGTCAAAAGGCTGGAGTTCATTGGTTTTAAAAAAAACAAAACCCTAAGTAGAAATAAAAATTACTTTACACTCTTAAAATATATAAATTTCAAAGTAAAGCACATTACAAAGTAAAATGCATCAAATACAACACTGCAACCACCTAAAGAATTGTTCTTTTATATATTAATGAGTACCTGAAATACCACAGCTGATCTAAAGTATATTTAATCTGTTATGATGCCATGAAACAAGTCAAAAGCATCTATTGACACCAGATAAGAGTTTTGTTTATCTAGTATATTCAAAATACAGGACTAAATACAAATTGAAGGAAAGCAAGGAGAACTTTGTATCCTTCATTGTTTACACTCTGATTCAGCAGATGAATGTATATGCGAAAAACCCAGTGATTATATGATTCAGGTCAGTGGTATTCGTTATTCATAAATATAAATAAAAGCAACAGTCAGTGCTGTCCAGACACTAGGGTTGGCAAAATGCATATATGCTAAAACTTAAGACGATATTCCTGTTGAGCTCCATGGAGTTTAAGGGTTTTAAGTATAAAATGTAAATTAAAATTTCAAGATGGATTTTAATTTGAAGATTCTTGATACTTTATGAATACAGTATAGAACTCTGCCTGATATTTTGGTTATCTGATAAGAGACTAGCTAGCAGCTATGGGATGTATGTCTAGTTATTTACCTGCATAGCTTATATATAAGTTGGATGTTTGGTAATTATACTCCCTGAGAACATGGGCTTCACAAGCGTCATTTTTAGAAAGAACGAATCAAGGTTAAGGGGGAAAATACATGGTAGTTAAAGAGCAAGCTATACGGGACAGGAGAATTGTAAAGCGGTTAAATAAATTAATTTTAAATTTTGCACTCTATTACATGTTCTGTACCATTGTATTTTCCTACTTCAAAACTGTCCTTTTTAAAAGAAAACTAATTTCCAGACTAAGAATGGAAATACTTTTTTTTTGTTAATATACAGCTCCATTATTTCTGAGTCATGTACCTCTTCAAAAATCAGGACCTTGGCACCTAAACCACAATATTAAAGTTTGGTATCTAAAATAAGTATTTTTGAGCCATTTAATCAATTTCTTGCTCAATCATGGTTTCACAAAATGTAAACACTTTTGAAACTAAAATGTATATTTCTTTTTTTTTGCTCTAAAGAATTCAAGGGCTGCCAAATCTACATGTACAAAAAAATAAGAGACTCGTATGTAAATAATTTAGGGAAGTCCCAATAGTTGTGCATCGTTCATAACTCAATGTGAATTTCACACTGAGCAGCATTTCACCATTGGAAAATAAAAATAAAATTTTTGTTCATACCACTGCTTTGTTTGTATTTTCTGTATTAAAACTTTAATTACTTTGTTGATATTGTCCAAACATCTTTGGCTGAGACCAAGCTACTGCATGGCATAGATGATTTTTCAAGTCAGTGTACCTTCAGGTTCTCCACTTCTATAAAAGCAATTAAATTCAAAGAATTCCATGTGTGACAGGGCAATTTGTCCTGAACAGTGATTTCTAAGAGTAGACAGAATTTTTATCCTGAAAGTTATTAATATAAAAAATTTATATTTGCTTTACATCTAGGAGGCAACTGCAGATACATAGAGCAGTACAACAGAAGTACATATGAGTTGCAGAATACATATGCAGATAGGCAATCACACTTTCATATCTTTATTAGTTTCATTCATTATGTTTCTATAGGTTATGTATTTGAAAGTATTGTAGTATGTAGAATAGATAACCAACTTACTGACACATCAACCACAGAAGCTATAGGCTCTCTTGTGGAAAAGGTTCAATTCAAATATTTTGGATCTTCAGTATATGGGTGTCATGTAATTGGACCTCAGTTACACAATTATTTGACCAAATAAAAAATCAGTGATATTTTTATAGGCTTCTTTACAGTTTCTCTCAATTTATGAGCTGGTGCATAATCAGGATTGTTAGAAAGAAAGAAAGAAAGGGACAAATAATGTATTTTTCAAACAACATAAATCAAACTAATAATTTGACAAATATTCAACTAGTGTTACTCTTCTACAGGTGTATTGTTGCATACTGATAAGAAGAGGTGACAACCAAGTAAATAATGTTAAAAAAAAGGTTTTCTTATACCTTTTTCTAAGGCTGCTCAAAGAAATAGTCATTATAGGTATAATATCGGTTCCACTGAATTCACAAAAAAAACTCTGGAGAAGTTTCATAGGGCCAGTATTTTATGACTTTACCCTCTAGAGCTTGGGCTATTCTGCTTCCTTTTTTAGTTTTCTGATGTATTTCTTTAAGAAGCAGGTCCTCAAATGTGTTCTAAGGTATTTACAACCATCTATGTGTGCATTCATGAACACCCACATCCACACACTGAGCACTTCTGAAATTAAATGTTCTAGCAGCCTAAAGAAAAACAAACAAAAAAAACCTCCTCAGTCTTTGAGGTCCTTCATTAAGGGTATTCTCTACCCAGCCAGATTTCACAAGCATTTCCATTCCATCCTTCCCAGCACTCACAGTTTCCACAGCTACAAACACCGTTACCTAGAATAGAATGAATAAAGGGCAATTATCATAATTGAAATGTACTACATTAAAAAGTGTTTTATGGGAAGTAAAAAGCCATGCTAAAGTAGCTGCACTGTTCCTTTATTGCTCCCCTACCCCTTTTTCCTTTGGAAGGAAGCAATTACTGTAGCATTGCATTAAGAAGCCACCCCACACCTATACTTACAAGGCATTAATAGCATATTCTCTATAAGTCCTTTCAGCAGTACTGCAAATATTGTAACAGTGTATGGTATAGTGTAATAGTGTACAGTGGTGTATGTACCCAGCTGGTGAGGCTTAGTGTTCACACCGTGCCTCCAGGTACAAAGAAAGACAAGATTACTTTTAACTATTATTCAAAAAGAAAAATTCATCAAAAGCTATCAACTGAATAGCAATAAAGCTATCTCTTTGAACACAAAAAGCTTTAAATTCTCAGAAGTGCTACACAAATAAATCTTACCTCAAAGGAGCTATTAAGTGGGCCCTATTTTGCAGCAGGGAAACCTTTAGTACTGAGACCCATATATTCATTTTATTTAAATATTTTTTATGGCTCTTGGATGCTCAGCTTGAGACCTCTATAGCTTTTATTTCTATGTAAGCTCCTCTTCCCTCTGACTTTATGAATATCCATGATTAGTCATTGAAGCTAGAGATGAGGCTCTTGTTGCTGCTATAGTGGCTACTTGTCTCCAGTAAATGACCCTTGCTAGCAGGGCTAGCTGGGAGACACAATTTACTAGTGTCAGCCTTCCCACTCTCACTCTAACTGGCTTGCAAATGTCTCCCACATCTAATAATTGCTTAGCAAAGATTTTCGAAAGTTAAGATTTGTAACAGGAAGCAGCCAGTGAGTTAATTTAGCTGCTTCTTGTCACTATGTTTGTCATAAGGGTTTGTTGGCAGCCCTCCCATTTCTATCGACATCAGCCACCTGCATATTCAGAGAATGTTAAGGTGAAGCTGCTTGAATCATTTACCATCACAGCACAAGGCTATCAGGTATTTCAGCCTCCCACCGACATTTGTCTGATTGCCAGGAAGCTCTGTTAACCCACGTAACTATGCCCCTAACCCACCAGGGATCATCAGACAAGTGAATTTTGTGACTTAAATGCATTACACACACAGAATACCCAGTAAAAGAAAAAAGGCTGAGAAAACCTCATGATCATAATGCTGACACTGTGTCCTTTCCACCAACCTGTAACTTGTAGTCTATTACAGTGAGAATTATTGAGGGATTCCATAGCTGGCTTACTTATTTAAATTCATACTCAGTCTTTTAACTGTGGTTTTGAAACCTTAAGTTGATTATCACTCTGCATGAAGAAACAATTTTAGCAGGTTTGAAAAACCAGCAAATGCATATCCTCCGTCAGTGGGGAAAGAAGAAGCTGGGCTTTGTCTAACATAATTCCCATCAACTCAGTTTGTTTCCTGAAGCAATTAAGTGTCAGCCTGTACTGCACCTGTGCAAATGAGACCATCATGTCTGTCACAGTCTCTGTCATCGCATTCACAGAAATCACCCGAAATGTACCATTCCTGGGGTGAACAGATGCACTTTCCACAGTGGCAGGACCCTGAAATCACAAAAATTATTACTCACAGTTAGAGAGTACTGGCACATTCAGACTAGAAAACAACAACCCAAGTCACACATGTGCACACATACGTACATGTGCATATACACAAAATTGCTGCCTAGGAGGCTGTTGCATAAAAGAAAATAATCAAGCTAAAAGCCTTTTGAATGAAAGGATTCTTTTGGCATGAGTTTGAGTATGGTGGGATGTTACTACTAATGCTTCAATCCTGCTATTTCACTCAATCAGGACTCACATTTTGAAGCTTTCTTTTGGTTTCGGAGACCTACAATCAGGGTTTCTCTTCCCAGTTACTTCTTTTTTTTTCACTAGAAAAGCTTAAATTGTCCCTGACCCATTGTTACTGAAGGCAATAAAATCACACCCAGGAAGAAAATAGTCCTTCTCTAAAGCTTTTAGGGGTGAGTCGACAAAAGACCAGCAGTGCCCAAGACTAGTATCTATAGACTCTCAAAATCCTCATCACCACAAACGAAACTTCTCCACCTCCCATGGAGTTACTAAGTATTTGCTTTAGGTCAGAAAGAGTTTTGCACATAATGGCTTTTCAGCAATTGGCTCATTCCTACAGCATGTCCTAATGCCCCCTATTGGGACAAGCTGCTCTTCTCCTCAAGGATGTCAGGCCACACCCTCACAGGCAAAGGGACTCTGTGGTCAAATTCAGGTGATGCCATAACCCATGGAGCACCAGAAACCTCTCTTTAAGAGAAGACTCTGAGACATCCTTACCTTCAGGAGAAGGTTCATGGCTCTAAATCCTGGAATGTGACAGGTGCCCCCAGAAAATCCTGTGTCAGGAGGCCTGCTGGGAAGTGTGTGAGAGACTTTTCTGCAACTAGAAATGTCACAAGGAGAGGATAATTTCTCCTGAATGATTCTAACACTTGGCTGAAGAGACTTGGTTTTTACAGATCCCATCTTCAGCAGACTGACCCTACACAGATTTCAGACATGAAAACACTGAGGTGGGGCCTTAGTAACTGCTGAACAAAAAACCAACAAAGAGATTATAACAAAGAATACACAGAAACTTTTCAACTATGAGAAGTGGAGGTAAAAAAAAGTCACCAAAGAAGCTGTTGACCTTTTACAGTAGATGCTTATAAACGAGTTAAATGCACTTGAAAATCCTAGCATCTTGCAATATTTTCAGAATGATCCCATTAAAAAGTCACCAATGTGTTTAATGCATTATTAAAGAAAAAATATATATAAGGGAGTTTGGTTATGTCAGAATATAACTTTAACAGAATTCATGTGTTACTTTAACAGGGCCTGAGCCAAAGTCTACAAAATGATACTTTTTCATCTGTGTTGGTTTTGCTTGGCCTGGTTTTGGTAGCCGGGGGTGGGGGGCACAGAGGTGGTTTCTGTGAGAAGCTTCTAGAAGCTTCCACCATATCCAGCAGAGCCAATCCCTGATGGCTCTGAAGATGGACATGCTGCTGGCCAAAGCTGGGCCAATTAGAGATGTTGGCTATGCCTCTGTGATAACATATTTAAGAAGAAAACCAAAACAAAGTGGGGCACAGTTTCTCCTAGCCAGAGAAGAGGAGGGGAGAACATGTGAGGGAAACAGCATGGAGACACCAAGGTCAGTGGGGAAGGAGGGGGAGGAGGTGCTCCAGGTGCTGCAGCAGAGATTCCTCTGCAGGCTGTTGTGATGACTATGGTGGAGCAGCTGTGCCCCTGCAGCCCATGGGGTCCATGGGGATTCAGAGATCACCCACAGCCTGTGGGGAGGTGCTCATGCTGGATCAGGTGGATACCTGGAGGAAGCTGTGATCCAGTGGTAGACCTGGTGGAGAGAGAGGGCCTTGATTCCAGGCTGGAGCAGGCTGGCCTTGGAGGTCTGCAGCCCACGGATAAGGAACCCCACGCCGCAGCAGTTTTGGGAGGACTGTCTGCCCATGGGGGGACTCGTGTTGCAGCAGTTTCAGGAAGACTGCTGCTCGTGAGATGGACCCACGTTGGAGAAGTTCACAGAGAACTGTGTCCCATGGGAGGGACCCCACAGCCCAACAGGAGAAGGACTCCTCTCTCTGAGCAGCAGAAGATCTCGATGATGAGCTGACCCAATCCCCCCTGCCCTGTCCCTTGTTCGGTCGGTGGGAAGGAGGGAGGGGCTGGGGGAAGAATGGTGTTTTAAGGGTTTGTTTTACTTCCCATTATCCTCCTCTGACTCTGTTAGTAATAAATTCACTTTGTAACTCTGAGTTGAGCCTGTTTTGCCCTTGGAGTGTTTCTCCCTCTGTCCTTATCTTGACTCATGACCCCTTCATTAAATTTAATATTTTTTTCTCTCCTCTGCCCAGCTGTGGCAGGGGAGAGCGAGTGAGCGGCTGTTGTGGGTGCCTTGTGCTTGGCCAGTGTCAAACCATGACACCATCTTTCCAGTTCTTTCCGTGACCTCTGAATAAAATCCATAGTAATATTCCTAATACATTTAAAAAAAAAAATTGAATCTGTTGATATCAACCAGTTTTCCATTGTTTTTCTGATAAATACTGAAACTAAATTCTTCAAAACTTCAGAACAGCCTCAGCAGAGTATCTAATTTTTAAATAAATATGTAATTTAATGCTTATTTTAAATTCATGAAAATTAACTCAGTGCCTAATTTTAGGGAAATGCTTTAACTTGTAACATATGGAACATGTAAATATATGCAGGAACAGCTAGAGATTAGAACATTTGAGAATGGAAATATTTGAATAAGCATCTCCTTTTGCTGTGAGTTCTGAGTACTGCTTACTGTGCCATTGGCATAGAAAATACAGACACTCCCTACAAGGATCAAAAATTCCATTGTAAAAAGAGGCAATGGAGGATAGCATACGTATCAGAGGATTGCTCTAGAAGAGATACACTATGACATACTTGGGGGTAACTAAAACCAAATATCTCTCTTTATAAAAACTGCAAGGTACTGACATCTGAAAATAATGAGGAATCGTAGGAGCATTTTAGTGAAATTAAAGCAGTTATTAAGAATATTACACTGTAAGAAGCCCAAAGTGATTCTGCATAACCAAGCACTGATGCTGCTACTGAGGGATGCCCACGATGTTTAAAACTGTTTTGCAGAAGATACAGCAAATTTAACACCAAGTCAACCAAGGAAGATAAGGCTCCATAATACAAAATCTGTTAGGGAAATGAATGTATCAAGTCTTTTCCCTGAACAGGGCATGCTGCTCTGGGAGGCTTCTCAGTTTAATTGAGTCTAATGAGTTGCAGGGTGTTTCCTGGGATCCCAGCCAGATCCTCTCGGATGGGATTTGGCTCACTACCTTGCCCACATCCTGCACTGTTACAGTCGCCATGTACAGCCCTATCTTTACTGCCAGGGAAGCAGCAGCGTGGTGGGTGTTGCTGTTTTCCTTGGGAAGAGCTTTTGCTACAGGTGGCACAGTCAGCAAGCCAAGATTCTGAGAGCAGCCTAGCAATGTGAGTGCCCAACTTTGCTTATATTAGCAGAGTGCAATTTTCTGATAGTGTTCAGCAATTATCTGCTGAAAACCAGGACTCCTCACAGTCTATTAAAACCTACATACAGAAATTCAAGCTCGCCTCAGTCCATTATAGCACTTGCATATCCTGGCTAGTCTTCCAACAAAAATGGAATAACCACCATTAGTGCACAGGTTCGAAATTCCCTTTTATTTGACCATTAAATCATTACGTTCTTCTCACTGTAATGAATCAGAAAGAACAATTGACCATTTTGGTTTCTGGGTGGTGCTTCACTAGCTATGAACACTGTTTTAAAGTATGAGTATCCAGTAATACATGATTTCCAGATACATATCTTAACATCTAGAATAGATTTTCCACCAAAAAAGAAGAGCATAATAGCAAAAGTTATATGTAATTAGACCGTCTTTGCCTGTGATCCCCATCCTGCTCAGAGAACAGGCAAAGAGGCAGGAAATAGTAGCCTTCTTGGGTATTTACTGGCCAAGCACTACTGAAGTTGTCTTACAGAGGTAATTTCTCTGCTGGGACTAGCACTTACATGTGAATAGCTGTTCCTACAATAAAGCTGCTATCACATCTAATTTGACACAGCTTGTTTGTGTTGACTGTCTTCAGGGTAACCTTCCATGACATTGGAAGCTCACATGTGCACAGGGGCCAAAGAAATGTAACCAAAAAAAAAAAAAAAAAAGAAGAAAAAAATCTCAACACTGAATAGGGTGAATATGGATTTAGGGTCCCAGAATCACAGAATGGGTCAGGTTGGAAAGGACAACAGTGGGGTCATCTGATCCAATTTCCCTGCTGAAGCAGGGTCTTCCTAGAGCACATCGAGCAGGATTGCTTCCACACAGTTCCTGAATATCTCCAGTGAGGAGACTCACTCCTCAGCCTCTCTGGGCAACCTGTTCCAGTGCTCTGTCACCCACATAGTAAGAAGTGCTTCCTCATATTCAGGTGGAACCTCCTGTGCATTATTTTCTGCCAGTTTCCTCTTGTTTTACCATTGGTACCACTGAGAAGAGCCTGTCAGGTTTGTAATTCCGATGGGAAGTAAAGGCTGTTCAAAAGAGAGCTACTACCTAGAAAATCTGTGCCTTTGGAACCTCTGTTCATGCAGTCATGTTAAAAGCACAACCTGCCTGCTGCTGATTACAATCTAGAGCAACTTTCAGGCTGCCTCAGATCACAACAGTGATTACAACCATGCCCTGGCAGCCAACATAGGGAAAAAATCCTTGATATCTCTGCAAATTCTTGATGCATTGTCTTCTCCCAAAGCCTTAAAATAAATTGTACCCTTGATATACATGCTCAGAGCTAATTGTTCTCACTGTAGGGCCCGCAGGATGGAATAAATAGCTCTCAACCATCCTTAAATAAAGGTAGTAGATAATATGAATATTTTAAAAATCAACATAATTTTTCATGTTTATATTTATGTAGAATCTTACATAGTGCATTTTATTGACTCTAAGCGTATTCCCTCACCTTCACAGTTTATACAAAATACCATAGTGAGGCACATATTAAGAGAAAAAAAGTTAACTTCTGCAGTAAATCAGAGTAAGGCACATATTAAGAGAAAAAAAGTTAACTTCTGCAGTAAAACAGAGTAATTTCCATTTCTCCTGTAACTCACCATCCTCTTACACATATACAAATTTGAAGATAGTGCCATCTGGAAAAAACAGAGGAACAGTGCAACTTCCTCCTTTTTTATGACATTGCATCAACTCAGGGGAAAAAAAACCAAACCAAAATAAAATGAAATGATGCAATGGGGGAGAATTCTGATAAATGATAATACAGATGGATGAAGGCAGGGCTGGAAACCCCATTTAAATTTCCTTTGCACTGAAATAAAAGTTACCAAAGGGAAAACTGGAAATCTGCCTGCTGTAGAAGGCTCCTAACTGTTTTTTGCAGCTGGCAGGTTTCTTTCCTGTCTATGCAAGGGACATACAAATATAGGAAATAGCACATAGTCTGAACTGAGTGCATTCTAGCCTCCAACCAGTCTCTTTTTTGTCTATTCTCTTTCAGACATATATACAAAAATAGGCAATTTGCAGTATGGGGATGCTAAAAAGCCCTCTTTCCATTAATGCAATTTCCTAGCCTGAAAGACTGCAAGGTAAGAACCTCAGAGAATAATTTCAGATAATTATCAAGATTTTCTAACTTTTATTCTTCCCTGTGGCAATTCTTTTGGAGCTGAACTGAAGCTGATGCAACCACCAGAATGAAAATTAGCAAATGAGAAAGTTTGTTGAATTCATTTGAGGGGGTTGCAGACATCTACTTTTCCTTTGCAGCTGTGTTGGGGAGCAGACCAATTAAGGATAGCAAATGTTGCTGTTAAACACTCTCCTCCACTTACTATTGTCCAATATATTACATTTGCCATCTTCCCTACTACTGTGGGTAGTGCCCTTTTCCCTCAAAGTGGAAGGAGCACTAACAGTTAGTTTATAATGTACAGCTGCTCCACACAGACCATCAGCTAAACACACACAGGAAATTACATGCTACTAACAAATTGCGTAGGAGAGCAACGCTGCAGAATGTGTATGGCTGGGGTGGGTGCCTAACAAAATGGATGTAAGTGCATTATGGAGCCAAATATAACATCCTTTTAATAATGACTGCCTTTGAAAGAAATGGTTACTAAACAACAACCCCCTGCCATGCACATTAGTCTTCCAGAATGTGATTATTTTCCTCTGGCAGGCGCTGACATAGGGTAGCTCAGCTTCCAGATCTTACCCTTCCCGGAGCATAACATGCCATCCGCTGACTCGCAGAGACTTCTGCTCTCCTCCTCCGTCATGTTGCACTTCCTTGAGTGCTGGCACAACTTTCCAAACCACCCATCCTGGCAAATGCATCGGCCACACGAGCAGATGCCATGGCCTGTAATGACAGCAAGGTTGGTTATGAGCAAGACAAGCAGAAACCAGTGACTGTGGTCACAGATTCAGGTTCCTGCAGAATGAACTGCGTGCTATGGGATAGACAGACAGATGGGTGGACAGCACAGCTGCCCAGCAGGATAGCATTCTCCAGTTCTCTCATTCTTGTGTTAAATGGGGTGCCCTAGTGATGTGCAGAAAACAAGAGAGGGTAAAGTCAAAGAAACTCTAGAATATGGGTGAAACACAGACCCTAGAAGCCTTAATTCATGTTTTAAAGAAGGGGTGGAGGAAGATGAAATATGATTTTTTGAGAATTATTTGGACAAAGATAAATAAAAAAATTAAAATATGTTGACTAGTAAACGGAGTAAAAAATCTGGCCAGGAAGAAGAGAAAAGTGACGACAAATACAGACAAGAATATGGCAGTGGAGAATAGAAAAAAAACCAGAAGTAAAAAAATGTCTCCCATCCCAGATAACAGTTTTCAGCTTTGAATAATATTTCTGCATCAAAGACAAAAATTTCTGAGCTAATCAGTTAACTAGGAAGCAAATTACACATACCAGTGACTTTTGTCCTATCCTACCTGCTATGCAGGGCACGGGAGTAGAAATGAAGGGACTGAGATAATTTGGGAGCATGGGCTGGGAAGAAGGGAACAAGCAGTAGGAGTATCTGGGGAAGCACTGAGCCATAGGATGCAGGGAAGCAAACCAGCAATTTCGTTTTTCTGATTAGTGGACTCCTCATGAGCCTCCAGTGCAACTCAGTATTGGAAACTGAGAGGCAGCTCTGATAGAAGCCCAGAGGAGAGACAAACCTGGTAGTTTGCTGTAAGTGGAATTCATTCAAGTTTACTGATGGTCAAAGACTTTACAAATTTTAATTACAAAACTACAGGGAGCTCCAAAATCTTGGAGCAGTCATTTCCCAGCATGCAAAAGTTCAAAATAATTTTTGTATCCCAGACTCTGTATTGATCTTTGGGGTTTTTTAATCATACTAACTATGATAATATGATAAGGCTCAGTTAACAATGACACAGTCTTAATATTCCTACCCACTTCTAAAAATTGAAGAGCAACAATAGAAGCTTGATGCTACTTGAACTTCTGTGTTAGACTGGGAAACAAGAACTATATGATAACCCAAAATACAAGAGGTAGAAAAGAAACATATATACTTACCCATATTTGCCTTCCAGATAGATGTCATGCAATTTTCTACATTAACTTAGTAAAATTAAGCTTCTGTCAGAGCATTTTTATCTGCCTTATTTATTTTTAATTACTAACATAGAGATTAGAACTCAGATTATCTCAACCAATTAAGATCAAAATATACAACTGCATGTCACTGCTGGAAAAATATTTGTGAAGATACAAACCCTTTTACTCATTTTAGTAGTGAATAGCAACAAATCCATGGCAATTTCACTGAGAAAATAATTTTAAGGCGTTTTTCTTGTAGTCATTATGTATTACTGAATGAAGAGACTTATCTTGGCTGTAAAGCCTTTACACAAGTCAAATGAAAAGGTAATGAATAATCTATAAATTTGCAGCAAACAGAGCTTGCATTTTACCACATAAAATTTCACTTGCAGTTTTGTGTAATGACCATATCTCTTCTTTTTGCCACATAAATCCTCAAAACATAAGGGATTCTTTTGTCTCAAATATTCGATTTTACAAAAACCAATATCTGTTCCTAGCTGACACCAGCTTTGGCAGCTGCAGCTTTTTGGATGCCTCATCCATTGGGGTGGCAAGTGTACAAGTGCTCAGCCCAGTGCTTTTTAACCTAAGCTATCTCGTGTGTGTGTGTGTGGAACCCCGAGAAAAACTGCATTACATGGTCTAGTTATGAATATCTTCCTTGCAAATCTCTGAAAAAAGGGGTAATCTGAGTAGTAAAATCAATATTTTATGACGTTAAGCAATTCGTTTGGCTGGACTTCTTCAATGAGAGACTTTTCTTTACCCTTAATTATTCAGACTAAGCAGACTTACCAGGAAGTGTTGGTCCATCAACATTTCAGACTTAACATAAAACAATTAAAATGACAAACAAATTGCATTGCAAATGCTCATTCATTAAAATATATGTTAAAGTACTTTTAAGTCATTAACAATGTTTTAAAAATTAATTCTCAAAGAATAAAGACTTTGATGGGGGAGAGGTAGAGAAGAGAAAAAGATGGTGTCAAATACACCGTTCTTTTATTTAAAATTATAACTCAAAAAACCACAAGATTTGAATGTGAAATATGAATGCAGCAACAAAGCAAGCTGTGACAGATTACTAGCAGAGGCTCAGTATAACCCAAATCAACCTGAACAAAACCAGACACCAGGAGGAATTATTTCTTGCCATGCCTGGAATCTAAATTGTGTTGTTGGGAAATTTCAGTTTAGGACTACTTGTGCAGCTGTTGTCAGTGTTCCCCAAAAACCTCCCCAAAATGATCATTTTGTAATACAAAAGGCACTACATGGGAGCAGCAGCACAACGAAAAAAGTGAAGTAATCATTACAGAGGAAGCTTATTTATAGGCTAACTATTACAACCAGATTATGCTCCTGAAGGACACACTGAAGCCAGATCCAAGCAAAATTTGGCACCTCAGGAACAGAAGTTTCTCAAACTAATATAATATAATGGATTTTAACTGGATGAAAAAATAAGAAGTTTTAAAAGTGTACTAAAAATATTGCAGCATAACACAGGATCCCTGATATAGAACACCACAGTAAATGAAACAAATATATCTCTCTGTATTTAAATGGAAACAGGATTTCCATTTTTATTTTTTCTTTTAAATCACAGGACTTTCCATTATATTATTAACAGAAAAGAATATTAAACCACATCTATCTGAGAGAAATATTTCTAAGGGAGTAGGCTTTATTATCCTGCCCAAATATGCTGAAGAAGTTGGTAAAAACAGTGTTGAAAGGCCGACTTTTATTTTTTAGTTTTTACTGAATGCCAGAAGACCAGAACAGTTGTGACAACTCCACTTGGAGATGCCTAATACAAACGTGAAGCAAAATACTGGCTGTATATGATATTTTCAAAGTAGTCAGTTAGTCTTGTCTAAGGCTTATGAAGGTGGGCTGTGGCTCCAGTTGGAGCAACACAACAGTCAGAGAGCTCAGTAACACCTTCAAGTGAAACACTGCAGCAAAAAGGGACAATGTCATCCTCACATCTACCTATCCAGAGAAAAGTGAGTAGGAACAAAATTAGAGCATTGATGAGATGGTATTAAATTCCTGCAACTCTGTGATATGCATGTTTGAAGAAATTTCTGCAAAACTTGGAAGGGGTACTAAAATGTTCCAAGGAATTCAAAGTGTATCTGAATGGGGATTCTCAAACTACCGGAGAAAGACAAAGCAAGAGAGAAAACTTGATACAGGCAAAATCATTTAAGAACCAAACCAGCATTTCAAACAAGGATGATGACTATTGAAACAAACTTTCAGGTGAAGTCGGTGTGGGCTACACATGTTCAGGAGTTCTGAGAGCATGGCCTGCTCAGAGACAGGCTTTTGCTGCACACAGTACACTGACTTCCAACATAGGGAAAGCAAGAGTATAATGTAATAGCTATTGGGGTATTTATAGCCTAATAGAAGAGGTTCAACAGAAAAGCCCCTTTTGGATTTAAAAATTAATATCTAATAATCAACTTAAATGTTAATGTACTAGCAATTCCTTTACTGCTCATTTGAGCAGAAAGACTAAATTAAAATGCTTTTTGCAAACCAAAATCTCATTTTATGCTATCTGAAAAGCCAAACAAACTAAGTTCTCTGTGCATCTATGTAAAGTCTTGACTTTTCATACCCCTACACAAATGTCTGGGTGACCAGGACAGAAATCTGTAGTGCATTTTAAAGAAAAAATAGAAAAAAAACAGAAAAAACCCAGAATTTATACAGACTATGCAATGCCATTAATACTGATACTAGCTACAGTAGTCACTCTTGTATCTAATATCTACTGATCCTTTGAATTTGTCTGGTATTGCCCCTGGATATGCCTCTGAGCTAGGATAAAGCAGTCAAACACAAGGACACAGGCATGGGATCATTAACTCTCGTCTTACTATTGTCAAAATAAAACTCGAATTCACATTAGTTTTATTCCAGTTAGACTATGACTTCTCCACTATTTAATGCAGTCATTCTCACTTCTGTTAGAACCAATTTTACTCAGTAAACGTGTTTGAACAGTTGGTTTGGTTTTCTGTTTGTTTTGTTGGGGTTTTTTTCCTCAAGAGAATAAATTGCATTTTTCAATAAAAAAAATCATAATGAAAATTCTCTATTAAGTTTTATATATATGTGTATATATATATATGTATGTAATATACATATATATATATAATTCACTATATAATGTGTCTATATAGTGAATTCTGTAACAATTATATGTTCTTCAGATTCTTTAGTCAAAAGAATATGGTCAGCTCTACAGAATTCTCAATAGAGCAGATGGAAGACCTGTCGGGTAGGATATAAACTCATATTTTAACATGGCAGTAACCTCAGAGAAATTAGAGGTGCCCAGAGCCATTGGACACGCCCTAAGGCATCAAGGACATCCTCATGATGCCAGCAGCCAGGCAGGCACCCCTGTGTCCTGGTGGAGCCAAGATGGGATGAAGCAAAGGTAGTCTTGCGAATCACAGATGATAAAAGATGCTTTACTTTAGGTGGTGGAAGACTTTGAAATTATGTGCCATATAGTTGGAGGAGCCATGGTAGAGTCAGGAGTTGAATTCCTATTTCTGAATTCTCAGACTCATCAGTGCCAAAACCTGTCTTTGTTTAGACGATAGACAGGTGATATTTTTCTTTCCTAATTTGTTTTTTTACATATATTAGAGAGTTCCACAAATGTCTTATATACTTCCGTTTCTGTGGATCAACATTTAGTGGAAGAAATGAGGAAATTGTCTGACAGCAACTGTACCATACTTAGCTTTGCTTAATGAGACGTATAATTAATCATAGCTCTCTCATTTCTATGGTTATGGTCTTATTGGTCCTCATAAGAACATGTTATCTGAAAATATCATGCTTCTGCTTCACTGAACAGATGACAAAAATAAATGTCATTCATGATTTCTGCAGTATGGACCTAGAACTTTCAGTA
This sequence comes from Grantiella picta, assembly GCA_013397955.1. Lineage (NCBI taxonomy): Eukaryota > Metazoa > Chordata > Aves > Passeriformes > Meliphagidae > Grantiella > Grantiella picta. The sequence continues at coordinate 352,821 of VZRM01009027.1, read as the reverse complement.
GAAAAAAAGATTTTACATTTTCTGTTGTATATCTTATATTAAAAATAATAATAAAAAAAGGCAGTACTTCCTCTGAATCCAATTATTTAGCCTGGCTGCATAGTAATGAAAATTTTGTATTAAAAGGAACATGGCAATTAGGGGCAACTTATACCAGACTCTTGAGTGGGAGCTTTACCATTGTACATCCTGATGATGACTGTGCAGTCCTAGAATCCATCACTGATTATAAGAATGTGGTATGGAAGTTTCTTTCTAAAAAAGTTTGAATCATCGGAAATCTGGGAACTGTGGCTTAAGGTATATGTGTGCCTTATAATCTCCAGATTTTCCCTTGTTCTCTGGCAATTCATACATTGGAAATCTTAGTCCTCACTCAAATGATGTATGAATGGAAATGTGTAAGCGCCAGAAGAAACAACAGAATGAAGTCAAATACATGACCTACATTGACAACCAACAACATATTCACAGAAGTAAACTGAGGAATGTATTATTTTGTCAAAATCAGAAGGTCTGCACTCTCATAAAACAACTATATGATGAATGCAGAGTTTTTAATCAGCATAATTCTACAGGAACTTGTAGCGTGTAGAGTACCCCAAAGGGTTTTTTTTCGTTCCTTCGATGGCTGCTATTTGGCTGTGACAAGAACCCATAGGTAGGCCAATAAGCATTCAAAGAGCAAATCAAAGAGAATGAGGTTAACAGCATTATCAAATCCACTTCAAATTGATCTTTACTGTTGTTCTGAGTTCTTGTTGTCTGCCTGCCCTCAGTCCTGAAAGAGAAAGGATGGACAAAAGTCAACACAGTGAAGTGGAGCAGCCAGCGATGAAATCACCAAAAAACGTGACTGGACACAGAAAGGAAACAAATTACACTTGAAAGCTCAAGGACACACCTGCAGTGAGTAGGACAGGCAGAACCTCAGAGGGCAGAGAGAAGTATGTCTCACCAGGATGTAGGATGAGTAACTATCAAGCCTAGTGGAAAAAATGACACAGCCTTGCCAAGAACTTGTGCTGGCAAACCTATGATTCTCTGGCCACGTGTGTGCACGAAAGCCACTTAACTTGCACATGAATGACTCAAAGGACCAAGTAAAGCCAAAGGAAACGTGATGTCAAATACTTCCATGGATCAACACTGCAACATACCTGGGAAGATCTTGCATAATCAAAAAACCTGAACAGTAGGGAATAGGATATTAGGGAGAACATATCTATCTAAAAAAGGCTGCGTGAGACATATCCTCCATACTTAGCATATTGAGTCTCTGTACAGAGGCACAGACAGAGGAAGTGGAAGATGAAGGAAAGGCATGGAAAGCAGCCCAAGGAAGGTAAGTCTCCCCCTTCACTCCATTCTGGTGGGACCCCATCTGGACCCTAATACAAGAAAGACATGAATCTGTCGGAGCAGACCCGAGAAGGTCCCTAACAATGGTCAGAGGGATGGAGCACCCCTCTTACCAGGAATGCCTGAGAGCATTGAGATTGTTTAGCCTGGAGAAGAGAAGTCTCTGGGGAGGCCTTACTGTGGCCTTTCCATGTTATAAAGGGGGAGTATAAGAAAAACGGAAAGAGATTTTTTTTACCAAGGTCTCCAGTGACAAAACAAGGGGTAATGGTTTTAAACTGAAAGATAGTGTGTTTAGCTTGGAGTTAACAAAGAGATTTTTTTTATGATTAGCGTGTTGAGACTTCCAGCAGGTTGCCAAGAGATGTGGATTCCCTATCCCCGAAAGCATTCAAGACCAGGTTGGATGGGGCTCTGAGCAGCCTGGTCGTCATGGAAGGTTCCCTGCCCATGTCAGGGGCGGTTGGAATAGATGATCTTCAAAGGTCCGCTTCAACCCAAACCATTCTGTGATTCCATAATTATATGAATCAATTTCTAATAGCAGAGTGCTGTGAAATCTATGCCGAGTCCTCCTCCAACCTCTGTCTTTGTGGAGACATTAAGTCTCTATTCTTGGTACCGCACTGATGGACAGCTGAATTTTTAAGTGAATGACTCACTACAATCATGCAGAAACATGGCCACAGGGTCTCATCCAGTTTTACCCTAATTTGTCATAGCTTTCGCCTCACGTCTTCCTATCGTTGCACGGACAGCTGGTCTGGAAAGCAAGCTATTAATCAGACTCTGCTGGATGAAGTAGGCCAGTAACAATTCTTATTCAAATCATTTAGGTTGTCATTCACATTTCTCATTTCAGCATGCATTTAATCTGAAAACATTGGTCTTCCGTTTTTGTGTTTATAGGCACTCAGTGCTCACTGTCAGACCCCACACAGTCCAGCTTATAATTCTCTGAAGACAGATTTACTAGCAAGGGCTTATGTCCTTACTGTGATTGTCTAGGTAGCAACAGTGGTAGAAAAATAGGAATGAAAAGAGGACAAGGAAAGAGGAAGGAATAAGCAGTGCAGCAAGATATTACCAAGAGTTCAGGCTGAGATGGAAGCATGGGCGAACCCAAAAGGAAGAGAGTGGGATGGGTGTGCTATTGGTGCAAAATTAGTAAGAAAAGTTCTTTAAATAGATAAATTGCAAAAAATTAAAGAAAACAAGATTAAAAGGGTTAAAATATCCTAAAAAGGGAGATACATGAAATACTGTATATTCCTGCATGCAGTCAGAGACATTTCAATAAAGCTGCAGGAAAGACGAAGTCACAGAAAATGCACAATGAGTAAATGGCTCATATTATGAGCTTGAAGGTGAGGGGAGTTCATTTGCTAAATGGTGAGTGAACAGAAAGCTGCAATTGATGGGGACCCTCTGGAGCTATTTTTGTACATAGTACTTACACCTAAATAGGTGCTGCCCTAAGACATTGGGGTGCAGGATGGCCTCTTGAGGCATGTGGATCAGAAGCACAGACAGACACTGGATGACAAAAAAAGAATCTTTGAGGATCTGACAGCAGTTAAAAAAAAGGGGGGG
>VZRM01009027.1:323404-349851 GCA_013397955.1 Grantiella picta | reverse complement strand
GTAAAAAAAAAGGGGGGGGGGGGGGAAGTAGAAAGAATAAAAAAATAAAATAAGTAAAGAGAGGGAGAGAGAGGAGAAATAAGGGAGGGAGCCATTTCAGAGCTCCAGCTGCCAAGAAGAGGTAAAATGGTATATGGAAGAGAACTGCATGATTAACAAGACATCTGTTTGTTAATTTGAATCTCAGAGCACTTCACATGGAATGTCCAAAAAAGTGCAAAGAAACACTTCTGTGGCATAAGAACAGAACCAGAGGAAGGGGAAACCAGTTCTTGTCTGCAAAAGAACAAAAGTGGCAGGCAATCCAGGCAATAATAGCAACATAGGAACATATTTCAAGGAGTTAATTATAACCAAAAGTAGAATAAACTGAAAATATCTCAAATTATATTTAGAAAAATACTGGTCGTCATACTTCAACCCAAACCAATATTATGAAATAAATAATTTGCCAATTATTTATTACTCAAATCCCAACAGATCTACTGCATAAATCTTATAATTTTTAGAGGATGGTATTAGCAGTGGCATGACTTCTAACTGGGAAGATTGAAACTTGAGACACCAGCTTCACGTCACCAAATTCAGACAGCTGTGAGTGAGGAAAGGTGCTCTAGTCTCCCCAGAAGCACATCAGAAGTCAGCTCAGATCTTGGTGGATTTAATAATCATCTAATGCCATACTTCCTTCCTCTCCTTTTATTTGCAAGAAAGCCCAGGACAACCGGATTTGGTGCTTATTCTATGATTTTGGGGAAAGAATTAGGAATTAACTTAGCTCTCTGAAACACGAAAAAGCATAGGGCTGGCCTTCCAAAATCCTGTCAGATGCTGTGCAGTGCAATTTCAAACAGGACATAGTCATTTGAATTGCGTTTTCCCATATAATTCCTTTCACCTGAAGAGAAGCATTAGTAACTGAACTATGACCATAAGTCGAAGTGGAAAAATTGAGTATAAGACTCGTAAGAGTTTGACACCTATCTCCCTTTGCATTTGTTGCTTCAAAATGAGGAAAATAAGCTTAAAGCATATGGGTTCTGAATTCAGTAATTAATTTCTGCCATTCTCTTTGGATAAAGCTATTTAGACTAAAGGGAAGAGTTTATTCAGGTAAAAGTGGGATCTAGAGTGTCTCATGCATGGTAGAAAATTGGGCATTGGCTCCATCGTAGAGGAGATTATTCACTTGAATGTGAGGTACTCTAGCCAGCATCAATAATTAAAATTATTTCTGTATCCTTCCTAATAAGGAAGAATGGGATTTTTGTCTATATTTTTCAAAATGTGCCATATCATTAGCAACATTAACATGGAAGCACAGTTATTGAATAATGTAAAATACAAGTGATATAAAGAGAAGAAATATTTTTAGCAAGGATGATGATGAATTTTGTTTCCCAACTTTTTAATTTCTAACAAATATGAAACATATTTTCAATGCTTTTCAGTGCTTTTATGTCCTTTACACAAAATTAAATTTCAAATTATTATTTTTCTACACACTAATTTTAGTGAATTGCCCTGAAACTTGTAAACTATTTTTATGGCTGGTTAGACATTCAAACCACAATTTTCTATATACGTCTATATTCTGCATGGCAGACACCTTGAACAAATATTCGCTGTAGTCAGAATTTCTTATGTACATGAGGATCATGAAGCAATACATTCTTTTTCATACATAGTAATAAGGAATATAATACAATGTACCATTGTTCATACCAACTATTTGGTTAATATTTCGAATCAAACAGTCATTTTTAAACTAAAACAAATAAAATCTAGAAAGAGAGTGTTTAGGATGGATATTATTCACCTGCATATAAAATGCCATGTGGTCTGCATGCACTTACATATCCAAAACTACCTTGAAATATTGCTAAACACCAACATACTTCACTGAAATATCACAAGGTAAGGTTTTCACTGTCAACACTAGAATAACCCATCTGCTTCTACAATTACTATGACACTGTCTCTCAGGCATTTCAGATTCTTTCATAACACATTTTGCTACTTTTTTAGAAAATAGGCTTATCTCTGTCAGTGAATAGGAAATATTTTTAAGTTTTGCTGGTCATTAGTACCTTTAGGTTTATTACAACATCCTCAATAAAACATCAACGGTGGTAAACAAAGTAAAGTTACCTAATATTTCAGGTTTTTCTTTAAGTGTCTGTATTCTTCTCTAATGAAAACTGATGGAATTTAGGATATACTACAGCAGTTCCTTTTATGAATTAGCATTCCTGAAGTCTTAAAATAAATATTCACTAACATTTTCAATACTTCTAGTGCTTGTTTCTTACAAAAATGTGCAATCTTATTATCAAGCAATGATGCAAATAGCCCATAGTGACATTACATTATAAAATCAAAGGGAACAGAAAGCTATAAACTGTCAAGATTTAGTTCTGTACTGCTGATAAATTATGCTATGTTATGTTATGTGATATTAAGTGAACACATACCCCCACAGACATCACCATCTGCATTTTCACACTGTCGATCATCACATTCACAGTTTTTGCCATGAACTCTGTTGTCTCCTGGAGGGAAACAAGTGCATTGGCCACATTCACATCTCCCTGTAAGAATAAATAATTGTTAGAGTTATGATTTCAGTAAAGTAAAATAAATTGAATAATACCCTAAATTTATGCTACATCCTACCCCCAAAGACAAACTACAAGTCACGTTGTATTAATTAAAGTGCAGCACATAAACACAATTAAAAACCAAACAAACAAAACCATAGCAAAACAAAACTATTCCTCCTCCATGGCAACCAGATGGAAAGTATATCACTGTTATAATCTTAGTGGAAATACCAAAAATAAGCAATCACTGGCATTGCATGTTTGTCATATCTGAACTTAGTATAACTGAGCTGGCCTATGCTTATCTGCATAATTAACCTCTATAATTGATCTGACATGTTAGCTCATACCTCAGAAACACCAAGATGAATGTAATCAGAATTAAATAGTCTGTGTGTAGAGCTAAGATACTCTCTATTCATGCAGAAAAACAATACCTCAAATACTCTGTCAAGCTTTTTGAAAGAAAAAGCCCTATCATTCTCCTTGTCTAGATCTGAGGATCTGAGGAAATAAGCACAACCTCTGCTGGAGTCTCCCCTTCCATCAATCTATTCACAAGAGATCTCTCCAGAGCTTAAAGAGACAACAGATTTAACCAAGCTGCCACAGATCTTCATTCTAAAACCCTAAGAGAAGTGAGCAGTAAATGTGGAAAAAATAAGTATCAAGGGCAGTCTTACACTGCATATATCTAAGACAAACTCAGTTCAGGTAATGGGCCCTAACTTCATTGAGTTTGCCTCTGTATGCTTTTTAATTGTTTTATGCAATGCTGGTGTGAGAACATTCTAAGTATGGCACAAACCATGGACCAAGCTCATACATTTGATGGGCTTGTGAAAGGATATTGTGTGTAAAAAATGGCCACCAGAGATGGATTAGGATGCAGAAAACCTGCTCCTATTGATTTAATTTAATCACAGTATCAATGAAATTCATACTGGGCCTGGTCACTGCTCTACTGACAGCAACCCCCAAATTTACTGTGTTTCTAGACAGGAAAAAATATTCTCCAAGTGCAGCCTTTCATTATGAACCAGAGAGTTCACAACACACTGCACTAACTTTTTTCAGCATTTGCTGAAATATTTTACTGAACAGGAAAGGACTGTTAATGAAAACCTTAGTGGAGGTTTTCTAACTGCAGGTTTTGTGATAATAAAACATTTTAGGATGGTGTACTGACAAATAATTGTTAATATCATTTTTTCCCAACTTCTAACCTTAATTTGTTATATTTGTTTCTGGGATTTGGGGTTTGGTTTGTGTGGTTTTTTTTGTTTGCTTGTTTGTTTGTTGTTGTTGTTGTTTCTTCGGGTTTTTTGGTTTGGTTTGGTTTGGTTTTTTTGCTTTGTTTTGGTTTGTTTTGGTTTTTTGGGTTTGGTTTGGAATTTTTTGTTTGTTTTGGGTTTTGTTGTTTGGGTTTTTTTGTTTTGGTTTGTTTTTTTTTTTAAGAAAACAGCCTAATTAAGTTTGAATAAAAAGTGATCTTATTAATTATGGAAAAAAAATTCTGAGCTCATTTTATAACTTCTCTACTCTTCATCTTCCCAATCCTCAATGTACAGTGCACTTCTGAGCTGACATTTTTATGCACCAAGATTCAATCTAGAAGGTCATAAAATGCAAAAATTTGAAAAAAGACATGCTGATAAAGAGAATTAGAGCAAATACTTCTTAATACCTTAATTATATGCATAGTTTAAAAACTGTTGCACTGGGAATTACATGCAGATGCTTGTTACAGAAAGAAACTTTTTCCAGGAAGTGCATCCACCACATCATGAAATAGAGTTGTGCATAGTAACCATGTCAAAATTTAAGATATGATTGGCTACAGAAGAAATTATGATATTTGCCTGCATTCTCCAAGCTATAATTACTTGTCAAGGACAGCCACATTAGAAATTGGAAAAAAAAATCCACAGTGCTTAAATATACAGAGAGTTGTATTGAGTCTAATTTGTCTCTTTTAATGCATTCACCTTAGGGAACTTGATCACTTTTACAAAAATGCCACATCAGTGTCCCAAGGAACAGTCAGTAACCTCCAGGCTGAGAGGCACCTGATGAACAGAACCCATCTGTTGTGGGGACTACAAAGTAAACAAAAGAAGAATCTTCAGCAGTGGTATCCTGGCCAGCCACTGTTATAATAAGGATGCCTGGAGACAGTAAAATCATTTTAAGCAAGCTGCTTTGACTAGAGGAGTCATCAGAGATGGAAAATCCTCCAGAGGAATGAGCAAAGTCCCATAATGAGGATCCTACATGGTTTTTAACTAAGCATTATCTGCTGTAATGCTTAATTTCATAACTCAGAGTACAGTGGCTGGTTCCTTGTGCTACAATGGGAACTGCTTCCTCTCAGTCCCGTTTTCAAGTAATATTTATTAATTTTAGATAATGTACAACAGTTTCACCAGCAGAAAAATGGAAGGCAGCCCATCCCTAGGCAGATTTGGCACATTGTTGTCATGTAAGAGATAAAAGATCAAAGGGAATTCAGGCCCTTCTTTCCCAAGCTGTGTCTCATATTTTATTTTGCATGGCTCCCACTTAAATTCAGGGTATGGTTTAGATCATATGACTGTAGACCTCAGCAGAATTGAAAGTGTCTTGAAAATAGACAGAAACCTCAGCCAGCAAGTGCTCTGCAAAAGGATTTCTTTGAGCTATTTCTTTATTTTTAAATACTCAAAGATACAATTACAGTAGCTTAGTACATTGCTGCTGAAATTAATATTCAAAATATTAGTTCTTTTGCTTTCACAAATGTTACAAGATCAGCATGAGAAAATATTTTAGTGGTGTCACTAAATAACTGCAACTTTGTACTGGTATAAAAATATTTTGCCTCCAAAAGTAGTGAGATTTTGGTTAGATTATGCAAAGTGGGCTCACTCTAAGGAGATAATTTAACAAAGAATTAAAGTCCTATTGCTTCTGAACAGCTAAATATATAGGATGATCTGCTACTGAAATATCAGAAACCACACCTTATTCTGTGACCTTCTTCTCTTAGCTACTGTGATAAAATACCTAACAAACAAATTCTATCATTCAAAAGTAATTTGAAGCTCACATTATACTGAAAAGGGATCAGCACTTTACTAAACATACTCTTTCTTTGCACAGAATAATAGGTTTGCCATAGCAACCTGATTATGCAGGGAAAGCTACTGCCATACATCTTAAATTCTCTTTAAATTCCAAGGCATACAGAAACAATTAAATTCTGTAATATTCTGCACCTTCTCAACCATCTGTGCAAGAGCTACACTTTTTGAGGAAAAAGAAACCAGTTGACCTCAGAAATTTCATAGCAAGGGGCTTCCAGTCTTCCTTGCTGAACAGAGAGCATAAATTCTAGTCTGATGGCTTCAGATGAAGGAAGCTCTATGATGGAAGTTGTAGGAGCTATTAGCATTGAAAAGCTTAAGCTACTTATTGCAATTCAAGATGCTAAGAATGAAATAATTATACAAGACATTTATTTGCCGACAGTCAATATTTCCTCACACTACTTCCTCCCATTGATGTCAATAGGAGTATTAACCTATCACTAATAATACTTGAAGAGTGACAAAAGATCAGCTTAGGTTGGGTTTTTGTTTTTAAAGGGAATTAAAGTGCCACATCTCATCAAAACACAAGTTCATTAGATAACTGACTCTAGAATTCTAAAAAAAAAATGCCTAAAGCATTTAGCTTTTGATTTTATTCCCCATTTACTAAAGAATTTTTTCATCTCTCATGTCAAACTTTTATAAAAACAAATAAACAGTGCCTGGATTTACATTAAACCTGCTCCCATGCAAATTGCTGTAACCATTAGCTGCTTGCACTCAAACCAATTTCCAGCTCCCTATATGGATTGACTGAAAGTCTCCTTTGTACAGTTAATTTCAAAACACTGTGCTAGAAGTATGTAATTTGTGTAATAAAGCATTTTTACCCTGTTATTGCCAGCAAAAATACCAGGAAGAAACAGTAATAGCTTTCAATGTAAAAATAAACACTGAATATAATAACATATATTTCATTGTTTTTCCCTGTCTGTAACTGTACAACATAAAGGATTTTTCTGTGCAGAATGATGAATTTTTATCTTCTAAATGAAAACAAATATATAAAGACATTTTTAATATTTTTTTAATGTGTAAGGAATACAGTGCCAAATTGCACTGAGACTGGTAAAAGCAAGACAGGTTCATTTGGCATATCAGAAAAATTGTGTCTCAGGCTACTAATAAATAGGAGGGAATCTGCCTTTAGTAAGGACTTTTCTGCTCTGTGGTCAGAGGCCACAGGTTAAGGTCCCAGGCTTAACATCTGAAAGTATTGCCTATCAGAAATTGCAATTTCTTTGTTACCAAGTAATCTCAGGCAACTGGAGCACATTTGGTAAAGCTGCTGTGTCTTTCTGCCAACAGAACTCATTTCATGCTGGATGTGAACAAGATGATCCAAAATAATGTTCAGAAATGGCAGATCAGAGAAGTGGCATGGGAAGATTTGTACAGAAGATCACAAAGTTTCAGTGGACATAAAGGGTGGGAGGAAGCAGATGTGGCTGAAGGAAGCAATAGCAGGAAGCAAATTCAAGTAAGGAAAAAGAAAATTCACTGATTGATTGGTGGAGGCAAAAAAGGACCAGTAAAGGGAACAGACAGCACTACAAAATTAGCAAACAAAAGGCAAGACTTGCCAAAAATAGGGTGGGCAATATCACCATGCCTTGCTCAGACTGAGATGTTAAGAGCAGTACACTCCAGCTGAGCTTGATCAATGTGGAGAAATTTAGAGACTCAAGCAGAAAAAAACTACAGATTTCTCAGTGGCCATGCATTGTGTGTTTAGCATGTCCTATTCCAAAAATTGCCTGGAATTAATTCCCATATAGGATGGCTTTTAAGAAAGTTCATGTAAAAATACGGTACTGACTAGACAAAAAACAATTCTGCCTCACACATGAAGGGATCGTTGGGTTTTAAAATGCTGGCAGTCCTTGGATCTGGTTGGTCGGTTGGTTGGTTGGTTGGTTGGTTGGTTGATGAGGTGCCAGGAAAAAAGGAATCTTTGGAAGCATCTTAAGTATGTAAAAAGTATCCTTTGAACCTCTTTAAATACACTAACATCTAACCAATCTCACCCAAATGATGAAAATCTGGGGATTAGCTTCTTACAAGGACTTTAGGCAAGCAAGATATGAACCTGCACCTGCAGTGTTTTCCCTGCTGGGAAAAAAATTTCCTCTGCTGAAAAAGCTCTATGAACTTATATCAGTACAAGACACAAGAACCACAAAGGATTTCTTTTCCTGGTCTGGACACGATTTCTCTTTTAGGTTGTCAGGGGCTTGAGGGGGAGGGCTTGATTTTGTGGATATAATTTAAAATTTAGGTGAAATTTGGTTTTTCCAGAAAATGTTCAAGCAACAAGTCCTTTTTTTTTTCTGCAGTACATTATAAAAAGTAAATTTGTGCATTTATCTCTTCATACATAAGGAAAAATATTATGTAATTATTACAAGAACAACTACTCGTTTGGATTTGGATTGGGAACTTTCTCTTTCTAAACCAGTTTACAGTGAGTAAACACGCCTTGAGTCTACTCATAAGAAGAGATTATTTGCAGCATGACTGACCCAAGACCTCAACTAAAGATATAAAAGCGCCAGAGAAGGGCTTAGCTGAATCATGCTGACATAAAAAGAAATGAAAATCGCTCTAATAAATCTAAAGTAATTTCCAAACGTCATATTTTTTTACTCATTTTTTTCAAGAATTTTGCACACTGAAGTAAACTTTAGCAGCAAATTCTGAGATTTTTATTTAAATAACATGGACAGTAGCTGAAGCATATCACTGGGTCAAATATCTGTATTTGTTTAGTCTTACTACTCAGCTCTCAACTGCAATAACTGCTACTACATTCAGCACCACCAAGCCTGAAATAAGTGTAATCAGCTAACTATTATCATATGACTATATTGTACATTTCAAAGACTTGTAGCTACAGCTGGTAACTTCTTACTCCAGGTTGCTTTACCTCCAGGGTTCTTTCACTAGATAGATGCTTTTGTTGTTACACATTTTTATTTTAATTTCCATGCCATGCTTGGAAAACCCACTCCAAGTCTGTGTTAAGTTCTTAGTGACATGGGGCCATCCAGTGTTACATGGAACTTCACAATCCCATGGGAAAGGGACAGGAAGAGATAGAAAGGCTTCACAGGTGTATGCAATGCAGCCAGGTCATGGTGGCTCTGGAGCCTTTACCCTTTTCCTTTAAGAGAGGGTACCTAAACTCCCATGTCTGCTTATCACCTACACTCAGTGTCTTGCAAAGGCTGTTGGTAAAAATATTTGGCCTAAGTAAAATAGCAGATATTCACAAATTAAGAAAGTCTTTTGTTAAAGCTGCCTGACACTTTCTACTCATGTATGTGTGTTTTATGAAGTTGTTCACTAGTACAAAGTACCGAGCTTTCCCTTTTCCCATACACCTAGGGGCATATTTTCTTAGACAGAAAAGGTATGCTTCTTTTAGAATTTTATAAATTGAATTGCTTTATGATGTGAAAGAGCACTAAAAAACATCTGACAATTTAGTTTGTCCTTAAGGGTAAAAAACCTCAAAACACAAAAAACCCAAATAATCCTAAAATAAAAAATCTCAAGGAGTAAAAGTATGCTATCCCAAACGACACAACTTTCACAACAGTGCAAGCAACTGAATATCCAGTAGTGTAAAATCAAGTGTTATGCAAGAGCAATTTCAAATGGCTGAGACTTGTCCCTCAGCTTTAGAACACACACACTGTATGACAGGAAGCCTGATTGCACAGTTGGCATATGGCATCTGAAGTAAATGCTTTATCTTTGTGACAGCTTAATAGTGAAATACTTCTTTAGATAATTCCACTCAACAGCACCACTTTACACATTTAGCATCAGGTAGTCTTTTAGAGCTCCTGCCAATCAGAAATACTGATTTGTATCTCCTCTTCCATGCTTTCTTTTTTCTTTTTTTTTTCATCTTTCCCCTCCCTATCTTTAAAAATTTTGGTAAGAAGTACTGCTGCACTGTTTCCTTTTCAGATTTTTAACTTGATATCTGCTATCCTCACCAAGCTGACATGTCTCCTCATCTACCTGCTCTCAGTAGCACTGCTTTGAGGATACACTCAAAAGCTCCTATTGTGTTTCTGCACAGCCAATTTCTAGAGGAGTTCCAGGAGAGGAGTTATCCCGAACACCCTTGCCCACTTTGCAGGAGCAGGATTTTAGCTGCATGCATCACTTTTTCTGGTGACATCTTCCTCAGGTTCTCCCACTGGGGGCACATCCTTGACAGTTCACTCACTATATTAAGAGGACAAGTAGGACTAGGAAGGCAATTACTTCTCTGTTCGAAAGAAAGGTGATAGTCAAAGTCACCACACAGAGGAGAGATGTGTGAAGAAGACAAGAAAGAAGGTGGCAAAACACTTTCCACAGAAATGTGCTGTTAAGGCAGAGGACAGTGGAAATTGAAGGGGAGGAGAAGGAATACATTGGGGAAAAAGAGAAAAATAACATGGAAAATGTCACTCTGAAAATGTACAAACCCTAGAATTCAGCAAGCCATCATCTGATTTTTAACTTCCCTCCTGCTCCTCATCTCTTTTTCATTCTTTCCCTCTAAAATGCTTTCAAAATCTCAAACTATGAAGAAAAAATGCTGCAAAGAGATGCCAATAAATCAAGCAAAGGATACAAAGCATTCTACTAAAACTAACATCTCCACAGAATATTAAAAATGAAGTTATGTTTGATTTAAAGGATCTGACCTGAGAATGCTTTCTCTTCACCTTGACAACTACCAGGAAAAATAAGTCTCACTTCTTTTTCAGCCTGTTCAGCTGTCTGATGCTCAGCATAAGATCCTACAAAACATTTTCTAGCAAAGGCCAAATATAATAAAGAGGTAGAATCCCACAGTGAAAGGTACATGAAACACAAGGCCATTGTTCAAGAAGCTGTGATGGCTTTTGAGCCATTTAGAGCTTTATACATTTGACTGCCTTATCATCTAGAGGATTGACTGCTTACCCCTTTTTTATACATGATCTGCCATGTAATGAGTCATAGCACTAATTCCACAGAGATATTTCATTTGCAGATTAATTTACTAGAAAATGTCAGCTGCTTTGTGGAAATTTAATCACCAAAATGTTAACCTTGTTCACTTCCTGCTGATGCCTGTTGTTTATTAGGTAGTAAAATTCAAGATATTTTAGGGTTGTAATAGAAGCCTATCTATCAAAACATTTAAACTCCTAAGTGGTCTGCTTTTTCAAGCTTTAGCTGAGATTAAAGTAATTAATAATGGTAAAACAACAATATGAAAAGATTCAACTGCATAGCAACCATCAATATAATGTGCAGACAACAGACTGCTAAGTTCAGAAACCATGGCAACAAATGACATCACACTGTATCCACCTTATTGATTAGCTTTCACCTCAAGACTTTTTCCAGAAATGAGACATTTCCTAGCAACTGCATCATCTACTGAGTGGTTCCAAGCTAAAATGCTCTTACCCTCACTCTTAGGCAAATTTTTCCTTTTTTGCTGCCAACTGGCCAGATTGTGCACTAGCCTGTTGTTACAAAGCTCTCTATTTAAGCTGTTGTAGAGACATTACCTTATGGCTCTTAAAATCTTTGCCCCAAATTTAATGGCATCTGTGAAATAATGCTTCTTCCCAGCACCCAAAAAGGCTGGCTCTGTGGAAAAGTATCTAATATGGAATGAAGGAATAACAGCTTTTGAAGGAGTTTGAATGAAGGAGTAATAGCTTTTTAAATACAAATTTTATTTTTAGAAGACAACACAATCCTACGTTTTCCCACTTTATGAATTTGAAGTATTAGTAGTAAATTCTTCATTGCAAGCAACCCTGAGTTTACAGATTTCAAGAAGAGTGCATAGCAATAACAAACCAGTGACCCAAGGGCTCTCAAAGGACCAGCCAGGCACAATATGTATCACTCTACAGGTGTGTACACCCTTGAAGTCCTTGAAAGTAATTCCCTCTTTGCTCATCTGTCTTGAGAGAACCTCATAAGCAGGCAAGAGCACTGGTAAGACTGAGTTGGAGGGAACAGGTATAATAAGAAGCTACACATATTTATACTCAGCCTTCTGTTTGGATGACCTGAATAAAACCCAGCAATCAGAGACTGCAGTTTTCAAGCTAGTTGAAACACATGCAACAGGTAATTAAAGCCTACCAGTGAGGGCTCCTCTATTTCCACAAAAAAAAAGACGGATTTGAGATCAGTCTCTAAACCTTCCTGACAAAAACAACAGGGCTCTGAAACACTAAAATTAAGGCAAGTTTTTTTACTTAGCTAACTCAGAAACTTCTATGAAGAGTCCAACACTTGAGCAATTGTCTGTACCTTAATATTCTTGCTAATTCTGAGAGCAAAAATGAGATTTATAGTGTGAATTTGCCACAAAATTTCTGGAAGCATCACTGCTAAAGAAGATGTGCTCCTGCCAAGATTTCTGCCTTGGCTGGAAATGAGCTTCATTTTGCTGTTCGGCCACAATCAACAGATTAACCTGTGTGTTTAAGTTGTAGATGCAAAATGCAGCAGTCTCATTGAGCAGCCAACCTGGCTCTTCTCTACCACCTGCTTTCACTCCTGACCCACTTTGCCACCAACACCCTTTATCTGTTCTCAGTGGGGTGGCCCACTGAAAACACTGATGCATCTGGAAGAGCTTTAATCCTTGGCCAGTGTCACCCTCTGAACAGAAGAGGAAACACCATCAGTGGGAAATAAGAGGTGCTTGAAACTGAATGGAAACCAGGGAGAAAGAAAGTATTTTTCACATCAGTGCAGACACTGTTAGACTACCACCCAAGATGAACTTCTGGGAGTGCCAGGGAAGTTTTACATAACTTGCAATTCCTCCCATAATTACTCTCAAGAGGGAAGAGAGAGAAAGAAGAGTCCCCACTGTTGCCCAGAAAACATTAAAAGTCCTCCAGCAGCTGGAGAATTGTAAACACATGACCAGTCACTAGTCCCTTGAAAACTTTAGTCAATAAGATTTTGAGGAAAATTTGACTTATATGCTTGATATTAAATATTGTATCTCTTTTGGTTTGAGTATATGATTAATAATTTCTGTCTTTAAAAGTCACTATTTAGAAAGTTATACTGTTATCAACATTGATACATGGAAAAATTCAAGATAAAAGATTAACAAAATGTCAATTTTTTTATAGTGTTGGAAACATTCTGAAGTCAAATGAAGCAAAAATAGAAAAACTAAGGTCTATTATATAAATCAGAGAGTAAGAGGATCTTCTACAACTGATTAAAAATGTTAAGACTGTAAAGCCTGGTAAGTACTGTAGGGAATTCTACGCTAAATTGAAAACATCTATCCTCTTCTGTTTTGGAAATAAGTATAGATATTACACAAAGTACTGCTTTGTCAATCTCCTCAGTCATCATATAAGAGCACAAAGACAATGCAAATAGTTCTTTCTACGGACCAATTGCTCTGTTAAATATTTAAAACTTCATCAGAAATGAGATTGCTGGCTAAAAAAAAAAAAAAAAGCAATCCTTTCAAGGAAAAAGCAATATTCACTGCAATTCTCTAACAAAAAGAATTCTGCCAAGCCAAAGAACAGCTGAGCAGAGAAATCTGGGCCTATCCAGAGAACCCTGAAGGTTTTTGTCTTTCTGCGTAGAGAATGAATGCATCAAAGCTACTGCGATTGATATAGTGATTATTGTACCTTTTCTCCCCCAAAGTATTTTTCCAAGCACGTCCAGTAAATTGTAAACCAAATGTGCCTATTTCCCACTAATGAATGCATGGAGAACATGCTATTCACCAATGAATGCATGGAGAGCATAGTGCTCCCAGAGATAGCAGTCACTATTACAGAAATCAGAAGGTAGATGCAGCTCCCTACCCACTACAGCTATTTAGGAACAGTTCTTCACAACTTTAGAGCAAGATTATTCCAGTGGACAGGAATTAAAGAACTCAACCCTTCACATAAACCAGATTTGTGAAATAAACCCTATAAAAGTTTATTTCACTACATTTTTAGCCTTAACTAAAGCTCACTGGCAAAACAGTGAAAGTCAACAAAGCAGAAACACAATGATGATGACAATTTAAAGGTGGGAGAGGTTCTTGGGAGCTATTTCTTTCTTTTTTAGTGCTTTTTCTCTTAAAGGAAGGAGCAGGGGAACTATATGAGTGGTTTCAGAGGCAGCAGAAGATGGGACATGATGAGAAGAGAAGACCATTAAACCAACCACTTACATTGTGATAAGCATGCTCTGGAATATGTATATGTAAGAAATGTAATCTAAATTCCACTAATGAAAGTATTTCCAGACTATTGGCACAGATAAGGAGGAAGGCTTAATTTGGATGAGTAATGAAATCGTATAAGAGTAGAGTTAAGGCCAGATATACTGAAAACTTGTGTCTGGCAAAAAATATTTTGACCGCAAATACCTAGATAAAATGAATGGAAAACTTTCGGTCATGAAGTCAGGACACAAAAGTAAAACCAATTACACAGAAGAATAAAGCTTGAAGGATAAGTTTGGAGACTTCCAAACACCCTGAGAAATTAAGATGTGAAATGGAAGAAAAGAACAGCAAAGATGCCTGCAAATCACCGAATCAGAGAATCATTTAGGTTGGAAAAGACCCTTAAGAACATCAAGTCAAACCATTTACCCATCACTGCCAAGGCCACCACTAAAACATGCCTGTAAGTGCAACAGCTCTGTGTCTTTTAAATACCTTCACGGATGGTGACCCAACCACTTCCCTGAGCAGCCTGTTCCACTGCTTGACCACCCTTCTGGGAAGAAACTTTTCCTAATAGCCAATCTAAAACCTTCCCTGGTGCAACTTGAGGCCATTTCCTCTTGTTCTACTGCTTGCTCTTTGGGAAAAGAGACCAATTCGCTACAACCTCCTTTTGGGTATTTGCAAAGAGCAATAGGGTCAGCTCTCATCCCTGAGGAACAGACGAGGGAGGCAGGTGACTGTCAGAGCTCACAGAAGAGTAAGTGGGTGATGGTGAGAGAATAGAAAGTGAAATGATCAGCCAAAAGAAAGAACAAAGGAAGAAGGAGAACCTGTGACTGACACTTCGCAAAATGAGGCTCATTAATCCCAAAAGTACGAAGGTATGCCAGAGGGATGAGGACGAGTAATTCTGAGGATGACGTCCTGGCAAATGGAAACCCAGGTGTTTTCAGGAAAATTTTTCCAATTTGAAGAAATGTGTCATTAAAAGAAAATTAAACACAACAGCTAGGTCACGCAGTGGTGTGAAGAGAGAGAAATGTTATCATATTCTCTAAAAGCAAAAGAATTTCTTTCCAAGTCAAAATTACTTTATCTGTGGAAAGAGCCAATACATTTTCCGTAATAATAAATAATCAGACTCCATTTCCATAGCAAGACTGCTCAGATTAATCAAGACATTCACCTTGCTGAACTATGAAGCAATGTATCATCTTACAGACCATTGAGTCAACAGAAAAAAACCACTATTTCCTGCAGCACCATGATTCAAAACTTTACCAGATGCTTTTTCTCGTTTATGAACAATTTTTCTGTCACTGCTATGGCCTCCTTACCTCTTACACACTTGCACCAAACCACCTTCAGGATCATGGTGAATGGTTGCACTTTTTGAGTTTCACCTTAGGTCTGAATTCAGGCAATCATTAGCAATGCACCTACTTGTCTACAAGAAAGAAGCAGGATTACAGCACCTGAGAAGCAGAGCACTAGCAACCAGCGTATTAAAAGCGGTCAGCACACGCAGCAGCGTTAGGAAAAAACCTCACATCCCCACATGCCTTGCAAGAAGGGGAAGGTGGCTGTCCCTGGAGACAAACTCATCTGTTAAGCTTAGACTTCGACCTGTGTATTCACAACAACCACTGGAGATGAACCAGGAAGCTTTGCAGCATGTGTTTAGTAGCATTTGTAGCTCATGGTTTTCACTGTGAGGGATTGAAGTGACATGAAAGAACAGACAGGAAGCAAATCCCAGTGGTGAGAAATATTGTTCCAGCACTAGGATGCCATCTCTGACTACAGCATGCCATGAATTAGTGCTAAAGCCATGCTTGCTCATATGGATTTTTAAAGACTATAAAAAATTCATCCCCGCCCTTTTCCAGGAAATGGCAGAGTTCTGTTTAGCAGATACAAAAAAATCCCAACCCAACCAAACCAAACCAAAACAAGAAAAACCCCAAACACAAAAAAACCCAAACAAACGAAAAACCACCCAAAATTACTGCTAACCAGATAGAACACATTGGGGTTTACAATCTCTGCCATACCTGATTTCAGTTGGAAATCAGGCCTAGATGGAGTATTCCATACTTACTGTAAACATTTTATTATAGAAACAAAATGGACCTGGTATTACCAGTTTAACTTTGTGAAAATTGCTTTAAATACAGCATGAATGTGGGGTCTACTTTTTACTGCTGTTTTTAGAGAAAAGTGCCCTAAATAATTTAGATACATAAAAACAACAGCTTAATGCTATGTTTAAAAAGCAATTAATTCTACAAATCTATTGACTGAGATAAAAAGTTTTTTTATTTGTTTTACTTCTGTTCTTTATAACAGCAAAAAATAATGATCTAAAGAGCCTTTATTTCTTCAAAGAAGGTGGTTTGGCTCCTCTTTGCTAATATAGTCATAAGAAAATTATATTGAAGCCTCCCCTCAGTAGCTCCATGCAACTGAAAAACTGGTGTGTTATTAAATTCCTGTGCAGGAAGATGTAAGGATCCAGCAACTGCTTGGATTTTAACCCTTCTCCTCAGGAATTTGAGTTATGGCAGAGCACTGACAGTAGCAAATAAGAGTCTACCACAGAAGAATTACTAATTTTGTTGCTATTTTCATTTCCCCCTTCCTGGAGTGGGAAGGCTAGTGAGGCTTGGTGCTGAGGAAGTGGGAAGAAATAAGGAAAATAATCAGTAGAACTCACTATTTTTCTGCGAGAAATAGTGGGAGGCATAAGTTACAGGGGGCGGAAATTGT
Organism: Grantiella picta; assembly: GCA_013397955.1. Lineage (NCBI taxonomy): Eukaryota > Metazoa > Chordata > Aves > Passeriformes > Meliphagidae > Grantiella > Grantiella picta. The sequence continues at coordinate 333,118 of VZRM01009027.1, read as the reverse complement.
AGATCAGACAAGGGCAGAAGCTGATACTCAGTTGCAAGAGGAAAAAGAGCAGTGGAGACATCAGCTGAAAACAAGCAGCAACCACGTGTACTATAACATCAGTAGCACGCAAAACACACCAAAACTCTTGCAATGCACACAAAAGCACTCACAGAAATGAAGCATTTATTTTAAAAAGTCAGTCACTCTGCTTCTTTCCCAAGAGCAGCAGCCCCGCCTTCTTCCCAGCAGTGAGGCTGAATGCATTTCAGCATCACAGCCAGAGACATCAGGACTCTCCACTTTGCACAATAATAGTCTGGCTTTCAGAATTTTTGATGGTAAAAGGGGTCAACAGGCAAAGCATCAGCAGGCAACTGCCAGAGCAGGCTGCGTTGCAGCAGACCTGGGCAGTCTGGGATTGTCGCTGTCAGGATCCAGAGCCTGAGCACAGGCAGATCACAATGACAGAATTTAATATCTTCCTTGAAGCCTTCATTACCAGCACTGCTACTTAAATGAATGACTCATTCATCCATCCTGTCTCAAAGATCACAACAGGAAACATTACACCCATCTCTATCTGTTTCTCCACTATTTTATTTATAGCTGGAATTAATGAAAAAGAAATGTATTTTCTCAAGAAGTTTCATTGAACAATGGAAAACTATCCACAAACTGAACAGTTTATACAGTATAAGTAACACACATGAAACTATACACACAACCCCACCTCACTTTAGCATCTAATTGAAAGGGAACCCAGTCTTGCCCCAAAAAAGCCACCACTGCTGAGCAGAGGTTCAGTGTTCAGAAGACCTATAAAATCAGTCTATGAAACTAAACAAGCCCCACCTCAAATGGTGAGAGACAAGCCGAGTGCAATATTTTGGTCTGACAGAGGGAAATTATTTTAAACTAAAAGAGGGTAGAATCAGATTAGATCCAAGGAAGAAATTTTTTATTATGAGGGTGGTGAAACACTGGAACAGGTTGAATGTGTACCTGATCACTGCAAAGGGATTGGACTAAATGACCTTTAGAAGTCCCTTCCAACCCAAACTAGTCCATGATTCTAAGCTTCTGATTCTATACTGCAAATGTAATCATTTTCATAAGCATTTTTCCCCCAAAAGACCTTGATCTGAAAATTGGTAGTAGAAATTGATAGAGATGGACACAGGTATTTTCTTTACGTAAACCCCATGCAAGACAACATGCATGTGTTTCTTAATGGCAAAAGGCAAAAAATTATGAGCTTTCACAGCATGTTGTATCAAAATTATGTGATCACATGACTAATGACACTGAAGATAAATATAATACTAGGGAAAATAACCTCAACACCACCTAGAACTGTCAAATTAAAATAACTTCCAAATGGAGAAAAATTTGGAATGGCAGATACAGTAGTGTGTGCACACAGATCTGCAACATCATGAAATGTGCTCACAAGTCAAAAAGTGCAATTCTGTGTTTCATAGAATCACAAAATGGTTTGGCTTGGAAGGGACCTTAAAGATCAACCAGTTCCAATCCCCCTGCCATGGGCTGGGACACCTTCCACTAGACCAGGTTGCTCAGAGCACTGTCCAACTTGGTCTTGAACACTTCCAGGGATGGGGCATCCATAAGTTCTCTGGGCAACCTGTTCCAGTGCCTCACAGTAAAGGAAGTCTTCCTTATATCTGATCTAAATCTTCCCACTTCCAATTAACACCATTCTGCCTTGGCCTATCGCTACCTGTTCTTGTAAAAAGTTTCACACAGAACAAGCCCAGGTTGCATTGACACTAAAGGGTAATCCTGTAAGCCTTAACCCCATTCTCCTGCTTCTCCTAGGAAGTAGATAAAAGCTTCTATGATTGATCTGCACAATCTTTCTGAACAAAGCTGGATCCAGAACTAAGTTATCAGCATGAACACAGATGCTTAGCAGAGTTCAACAACTCAAGCCTGCTGCTATGCTAACATGGTTTCATCTCTGAAGCTACATCTTGCATGGCATGGCTAACACTAGGAAACACAAACTCAGGATTTTCTGTAGAAGACCTCATGGACAAACTTTTAGCAATGCTGAAGAGTTTTGAGCTCATTCACAGTCTATGTTCCTAATGAAATTATGTATTTTTCTGAAGAATCAAAATTATTCTTAGACGGCTGTACATAACATAAAAAGAGCTTGATTAGATGCAGTCCATGGTAACTAGGGAGATATTTGTTTTCTACATACAGATCCTTAACAAAAATCAGCTCAAATTTAAGGATGCCTGTGGCTCCAAGTATCTCAGTAAAATAGAGGCCCACTAGGCAGCACAAAGGCCAAAGTGAACTGTAAGTTAGACAATGAGCGATGTATGTTTCCAAAACCTGAAAAACAGAAGGGGCAGCTCTCCTAAGTCCCCACTTCAGCTCCCATCTTACTGTGAATGCTCTCTTCCCAGGTAAATCCAGGCAGCTGTAGCAAGTGCCTGCTGCAAGGGAACGAGTTTCTGAATAGTTAAGTGATGAGTGACCATCCAATTCTCATGTACTTTTTACACAAGTAAAAAAGGAAACACAGTGTAAGATAAATTAACAGTAATGTCTGCATAGATATGTAAACCAGAGATAGACACACACTCTGGAGTGTTTTAGCTTTTCCTTTGCACTGACATACATAACAACACTACTCTCAGATGTTAGCCTATTAAAATGAATTCACATCATCTCAAATTAGAAAAGAGATGGACGAAGAATTCTACCCCTACGGGACTGCAATACATTATCTTTAATTGAAATTAATTCATTTGTATTAATGGAAAAATGAAACTGTTACCATGAAGCAATGCTGCAAAATTCAAGAGATTAATGTGTCCTTGTGGGAAAGTCTTTTCAGCTAATCTAAGTCATGGTGCCATCAGCAGGGATCACAAAATAGTTGAGGTGGAAGGCACCCCTGGAGACCATCCAGTCCAACTGCTCTCCTCAGCACAGGGTGACCTACAGCTGGCTGCCCAGGACAGCATCCAGTTTGGTTTTGAATTACTCCAAAGGTGGAGATCACATGAAATCTCTTTGCAAACTTTTCCAGTTTGTGGTCACCCTCATACCAAAACATTTTTCTTTAAACATTTCCCTCTACTGAACTATCATTGCACCAAGATGTTCATAGGTTTTCATTATACAGAAAATCACTGAATTTCAAAATTAATTATTATGATATTTCTCCTGTATGAGGTGGGAAAAAAGGGCTTATTGATTAATTATTGATTAATTATTGATTAATAATTATTGATTAATTAGTGATAATTGATGGAGTTTTGGGAAAAACAAACACAGGTTTCCCAAAAGTTTGTGGTGGAACTACACAATACAAATTTGCACACAAAACTCTATGATTCATTAAAAAAAAAAAAAAGAAACAATCTGGGAAATGAAACATTTTATAGAACTCAACATGCCCACCCTGCATTTCTTTGAAAATGAAGTTATGTATTTGTTTTCCAAAGGCTTTACACTATTTGTTAATAACAGGCTATACTTTTTCTAAATACATCAATTAGGACCAGAATCAATACACCAACATATTTTACTTATTTCTAAGTAACACAGAAATTCTTAGAGTATTGCTTTTGCAAGCTACCTTTAAGACAGTGATACTTGCACTTCAAGTAATTTTGCTGCCCCACTGGGTGCAAGATCCTCAGAAAAAAAATCTCAGAGTTTGAAATGGCACCCTTCTAGAAAGAAATACTCTTGTGCTATCAAAACTGTGTTCCACATTTTTTGTAAATATATTCCCTAGGGAATATGAAAGTGGTCTGTAGCACTGCATGGGGTTGTTTTGACCTGAGGGCAGGACCCACCACTTTGCATTGTTGACCTTCATACCTTCGGCCTTGGCTCATCAATCCAGTCAGCCCAGATCCCTCTGCAGTCTTCCAGACCTCTGGCAGATCAACACTCCTGCTCAGCTCAGTGTCATCAGGAAACTGACTGAGGGTGCTCTTGATCCCCTCACCCAGCTCCTCCATAAAGATATTCAACAGGACTAACTGGTCCCAGTACTGAGCCCTGAGAAATAACACTGGTCACCAGCCACCAACTGGATGTAACTCCACTCACCACCACCCTCTGGGCCCAGCCATTCAACCAGTTTTTCACCCAGTGAAGAGTACACCCAACCAAGTAATGAACAGCCAGTTTCTCCAGCAGAATGCTGTGGAGTTCAAAGCACACCAATGTGCCAACATCTCAAAAAAAAAAAAAAAAAAAAAAAAAAAAAGGTGTATTCTAGGAGACACCAAACATCAATACAATTTCTGGCAAAAGAAGCATGACAGCAGAATACAGCCTCTGAAATACAAAAGCTTAGCAATTCCAAATAACACAATTCAGATCTCCATATCTGAGCTTTGTATAACAGGATATACAGCTGAACACACACAAATTATGCAACAAAGTGCCAAAGTGTCATTGCTACTGTGATTGTTCACTTACACACAAGTACAAAGATAACTGTAATTATTTTGTTCTTATCATAAGCAATATATAGAAAAACCTAAAATCGCTGGCAACAGAGTATTTATTATTTTAAATCAAAGGGCTCTAATCTTTAGAGATTATCATGAGACTGTGCAGGTTAAAGACAACAGCCATCTTTCATTCTACACTAAATTTATTTCATATCCTGCCCATGTTATTGGAATAAAAAGGGCTATGGGAAGTGTCAAATTCAAATGTCACTTGAGTTAGAAGAATTGCACAGTGTACCTCCACTTTTTAATCTCCAAAATATTATACAGGAGCATGGGTTAACTCCTACCAAGCATTGTTTCTGTGTTGCTGTGTGTAGATGAAATGGCAATAGAAGTGTTCTTTTCTCTCTCTTTTGAACAAATTATTTCAGTGAATTATTCCTTTATAATACTGGGATGAATAATAAATGCTAGCCTCAAAAAAACACTAATAGTCTAAGAATGAGTGCAAGGACTTCCACAATACAATTGAATTACTTGGAATTAGTAGTGTGAGTCACCAACAGTCATAAACAAATCAGGAGGCTACCTTATCACTGTTCACTGTACTAAGACAGGTGCATTGATCATTGAGTCAAATAATAAGGCAATATAGAGGGCAGAAGGACACAGTAGAAGCCCACCACACATGCTGCATGGTCTGGGCAAGGCACCTGGCTGGCTTCATCTTCTTTCTAGAAGGAAGGTAATGTAGAAAGGGATAGAGTCATGGCCCTGTGGATTCCTTGCAGCATGCTAAGAAGCACAACTGATTCACTGAGAGAAGGATCTCATTACACCATCTGTAAACAGCACCAGTCAGGCATTGCCCAAGCCCACTAATGAGCCCAATGAACAGCTGTATCTCCTGCTGCTCACTTCTGCTCTTCCTTAGGGACTTTTCATAATGTAGATATTCTAGCCCAAGACTTGGATAAAGGATAGAGGATGAAGGACAGGAAATTATCTGTTGTTATTCAAACCTTGGGATCTTTGCCCTTCAGCTTCATCTTTTCTTCAAATCGAAGTATTTCTGTGCATTGTCTTTCATGAAGTTATGGTCTTCCTGATATCTGACGCAATAATTAATGTGCAAAGTTATTGCTTGCATGCATAATCTTTCTGTCTCATGAATATGTGAAGGAGGAAAGATTATAAGTTGTCAAATGCTTCCAGAGCCTCTCTCCATGACAGAATGATAGATCCCAATGCTGTATTTAAAACACAGCTGAATAGATAAAAATAGTGTTTAACTTTTATAGTCATTATGAACCACAGTAATTTATTGAACCCTTCAATCAGCTGAGGAAACAAAAGATTGGGAGTGGGTGAATGACTCATTTCTTTTTATGCTGTGTGCACTGATGCTCCAGTAACTTGATGCTCAAAGGGCTAAATAAGACTGCACAAATGTATCACTGAAATGAAGCAAACAAAGCACATCATAAACAAAAACAAATCAGTGGAAAGCACTGAGGGAAACTCCAAATAGTGGTTGGCTCTTAATTAGCTGTATCTGCAGGATGTGTCTGCAATAGTTGAAAAGACAAATGTAGATTTCACAGTGATTCAGGCAAAAAAAGGTAGTTTCAATAGGAAGAAATCTGAGTAAATAAGCTCAGATATTCTGCACCCAACAACTTGACTAAGGAATACATGCATATGTTTTGCACCCTTTTTTTTCTCTTTTCCCAGAAATTAGGACCTATCCTTAGAAGGAATTTGGATGTCATGTTAACATAAGGCAATCTGATTTTAACCTCACAATGTATATTGATGAAAGACAGCATCTGTTCATATTTACAGATGACACAGAAAGATTTTTGTGCTACCCTGTTTATAAATTGGAAGCTAAGAGGTACCACCTGTTACGGAATATCTGTTAAGTCAGTTATTTGAATAAATTGACCAAAATACACAGAGATCCTGATTCAGCATAAACAAAGAATATCTGATTCTGTATCACCCCACTAACCATGAAGAGCTTTGGAAGATTCATAATAATTCAGTTTGATATGAGAAACTCTGTGTTACAAAACTCATCTCCCTATCATGTATCCTTCACAGAAGAGCAGGACCCCTTCAAGATTGTCCATGGATCCAAAAGCAGACATAATCATCTATAAAAAATCAGATGAGAAAAGGGCATGTAACATTCATTAATTATTACCATTCTTGCTTGATTGAAGGTACAGAGAAGCCCATTTCCTTCTAGGTGTCAAAGCAGTAAACTTCCATGAAGGTAAAATAAAAGGGAAAAGAAAGGAGGGAGGAGAGGTTCATCACTCCTTGCCTTGTTCTATCCTCAAAATTTTTCCCTTTTCTCCCCAAAGAATTCAAACAACAATCAGAAAGATCATTTCAGCACCTTCAAATGAAGGTCAAAACTTTGAAAGAGGTGTAGACACTACTCATTGACTCCTAAGAGTGGAAACACAATCATCATTATGGGCAGTGTTTTGAATGCAGATATGAATATGTAATATTTTACATGATTTTGCATGCACCGATGTTGTCGGTTAAATTGTAAACGTCATTGCCATTGATGCCTTTGCATCTTGCACTCATAAAATGCAGATAAATCTTTCAGTTGCTACCAAATAGCACTTAAAAATAATTCTTCAAGAGTTTTCATTTAGTTTCATAATTTTTCCTGCTCCGTTTGGTATCCCAAAGTACTCTTTGAATCAGCTGACAGAAGCTGCAAGGTGTGAACTAAAAAATCAAATAGATAACCATGCCGAGATTTCTCATCCAGATATCAAGTCTGTCCTTGTTACTTGTACTGCCCCATATTTCTCTTTGTCAAAAGCGTTCAGAAAACCCAAATCCCACTACAAAAAAAAACAGTGAAAAGAATTCCTGATGGAGTAAATATGAAGATAGCAAAAAATGTATTGTGCAATCTAATTATTCTGTGTTGTTTTGGAATATTAATTACTGTAATTACTCATCATGGATCCATTAAGGTGGTAGGCAATTAGGACGGTTCTTGAACCCCATTATGGACAGAGAAAGCAGATGCTACTCAGAATTTCAGACTAAAAGTTCAAAATATTTTATCATGCTGTTTTTAAATGTTTAATCGTGTATTTCTTACAGGGAAATATCAGGCTTCACAATAAACCATATATTTTGTCGAACCTCAGAGCAGAGAATGTGACATTATAACACAGAAGACAAGAGTACAATTAAATTCTCAGCTAACACTAAGCTTGAGAAGGGAATGTTCCCTTTTGTTCCCATGTGCCCTTATTTATTGGCAGTGGAACAGAACAGTCCCTCCTTAAACAGGAAACCTCTTCAGAGAGAAGTCATCACTTGTTGCCACATAGGTTTACAGTGCTTAAAGAAATACTGCTATAACTCCCTAGTGGACAGCAGAGGCACTAAGAGAATACATATAACAACTGTGTAATTGAAATTAGGCTGGTGACTACAGGCAGAGCCTAAATATAAACCACAGTTTGTTTTATTGAACATATAGAAAGAGAAGAATCATTATCCTGCCATTATGCATCCACTCGCACACAAACAGTGCTATTTGAAAGACTCACCATGCAGTATTTTATCCTTCCCTAACACTAATGTGGTGTCTTTGCAAGCAAATATTAACAGGGATCTGAGCTATCTCAGTCTAAAGCAAGAGGTTACCTTGAAGCTACCTGCAAAACTACAAAACAATCCTGTGGCATATTTTTTTATTAAATTCACAGCATTGCATACAGCTGTAAAAAAATTGCACAGCAAACTTTGCTACAGAGTCAATTAGAAAAAACATTATTTAGAGCCTTTTGGAATGGCGAACAGGTTCCAATAATTACATCACTACCATCCAGAATATCATCTCATCATTTTGGTGGTTTATTAATGAAGTGGATGGAGCTGAGGGGAAAAAAAATAAAACCATACAGTTAAGTTCTAATAGTTGACCATAAGAGATCTGTTGTTACCTGTGAAAACAGTAAAACAAGTCTTAGTCTATCCTTTGATGCTTTGATCTAGGATGCTGTCCTGATTTTGGCCAAGGACAGGGTTAATTTTTCACAGTAGCCTTGGGGGTGGAGCTTGGATCCCTGTGAGGGTGGCTAAAACCTTAATATCATTTCACACCAACAGATACATGGTTTTATTAAATTCTGCTGTCATAGGTTAAAACAGAAAAGGTAAACAAAGGGAGTGTATACCTCCAAGTACTGCTTTTTAAAACAGATATGAAGTAGAAAAGAGAAGTAATTGAATCTTTCTTGCTATTATTTTTTTCATGACTGTATAGGTTTCTAGAAATTTACATATTTTTGCTTAGTATAGCATAATCTTTTACTTTTGTTAGCCTTCATTCTTTATCTGTCATTCTTTCCTATCCTTGTAGCTATTTATCACTAATTGTAAAGAAATTCTGACTTTGGTACTACTTGACCTTATTTCAAACATAATAGTACACAAAAACAAGTACAGTGCAATGGCTACACCTCCTGAATGATGATTTTTTGATTGCTTATTTGGAATACCCAGATATTTCTTCTAATGTTGACACCAAGAGCTAATAATACCATGCGGAACTCGGCTGTAAAAAAATTCTATAAAAATATTGACAGTTTGTGGTTTTACCTACCTGGATCATTCACACCAGGTATTGACAGACATTATTCAGTCTCAGTACACAACTGCCATCACCACCATTACCCAAAATTTTACATAATGATTTTTAGTCTTGATTTCATCTTGATTAAAGATAGCTACCATTTGACAAATGAATCACTAAAACAGCATTGATTTTTTGGAAATCAGGAACCTTTTTTTCTCTTTGCTAGTGAGCCAGCCCCAGAATTAATGCTTCTTTATTTTTTAATTCTTGTACAGAGTAAAGGAGACAGTATCAATGACTTGTTGGGTAATTAGATTGCACATGGTTATAGTAGGAAAAGTCTTTTAAAATCAAAATACAGTCACATAAAGTGCTGGTTTCACATTCCAAATGAGAGTTATAGGTCTTTCTTGAAGATATAGCTTTATTCATAAACAAAACAGAAACTAATGACCTCAGTACGTGTCTGCATGGAATCTAAACATCTGAATTGTGAATTGTTTTTTCAAAGTTAAATTAAGTGGGTAAAAGAGACCCAAATGGGAGAAAATTAATTTTTATTATAATAACAATATAAATATTTAACTATTAGTAATGAATATTTAATATCTGGTAATGCTAAATAGACACTCAATTACTAATTTGGGT
>VZRM01009027.1:266747-323256 GCA_013397955.1 Grantiella picta | reverse complement strand
CTTCTTCCCCTTCCCCTCTCTCTGACCACACTGCTGTTCCTCACTCATTGTTTCCCTCCTCCCTGTCCATCATTTTCTGACCTTACTTAAACACACTTTTCCAGAGGCTCTGCCACCCTGTGGCTGAGGGTCTGAGCTATGCCCTGCGGTGGGTTGGCTGGAGTTGTCTGGAACTGACCACCCTCTCACAGAGGCCATCCCTGCGATCCCCACCACCACCTTGACACCTGTACCCAGCACAGGAGAAAAAGAGAATGGATATTTTCCCAGTATTTTTGCATTTCAATTTGTTCTTCAGTTTCAAAGTCCACTTTACATTATTCCAAATTTATCCTTTTGTATCTTTTTTTACTGCTTTACTACTGAGCTGCATATAGATATTCAGATACAGCAGGAACACTTCACCTTGTCATAAATATTTCTACATTCAGCCCCCACTGTCTCCAAAAGAGTTTTAAAAAGCTGAGTGAAGATTTACATCATACAGTGATTACATGACTTTTTGTAATTGATGATAGTGTCTTACACTGAAACATTTCTGCCATTATTAGGCAAATCATATTCTAGAAATACATCATTAATATGAAAATTCAGAAAAAACTACTTGAAGAAATACAGCGTTATTTCCTCACAAGTATTTACTTCATCAAATGAAGAATCTCCCGAACGCCTCCTACATGTAAAACTATATAGAAAATACTCAGCAGAACTCAAGAGCTTTAACCATGCTGAAATGTCAGCCTTGCAAGGTTTTTGGCATGAGGCACAACACATTTAGGATTCTGACAAAAGAGTTTAGAAACTGCAACATGTTATCCGTAATATAATGCAGAGTGCATTGCCTTTAGCACTGCACAATCCTTACTGACATAAAGTAATTCCATGTAAAGATTGTAATCAGGTCCCTGACTGGCTTATTTACTTGCCTCTCGAAGAAGACTCAAAAATTCTGCTGGTTTGCTGAGCCAAGCTTTGCCCTAAATTTAAAATAATAGAAGTGCAGCAATATTGAGATTCTGTGAATGTCTGTGTAAGTAAATTCCACTCATCTGTTCACAGATATGATTTCTAAAAGAGGCACAAGCAAGCTAAATTAAAATGAAATTTTACATTTGAAAATATGATGCCTACAGTCATCCACCTTAACTATGACTAAATGTTCCACCATTGGAAACCTAGGCACTGACTAAACACCAGGCACCTCGACTCTCTCTTGCTGCAAAAAAAAACCTGTAAAAGCACACAGTAATTTCATGAGTTAAGTGAGATAGGACACTGGTAGAAGGACGCACGGAAGAAAGGGCAGACAGGCTTTAAACTTAAAGTTGCAAAAAGTGATTTAATTACTCAACAGAGTTGGAGGATAAATGCAAGGCAAAAATAAACTTTTCATACACTATTTTGTTTACTCACCCCTTCCCTCTTACGAACCTATTTTTATTCACCCCCTTTCCTCTTTTTAACTAACAAGCTTGGGTAGGGGGGCAGGGTGTGGGGTATTTTCTCAGTCCACAGAGCAGATCCATAAATCTATAGATTATCACAATTTTTCTACTACAAATACTCTTTATCTCTACTTATCTTTTTCTCTTTCCAGACAGTTTTCCTTCTCTCAACCCCTCCCTCTTAAGAAGCAGTCCCTCCGCTCATCCCCCCTTCCCTCTTTCCAAACCAACAACACGGGCAGGGGGCAGGGTAAGGAGTTTGTTCTCTGGTCAGTCCATCAGGGAGAGAGGTTCTCTACTTAGCCATGGGGTCCCTCCCGAGAGACAGTCCTCTGGGAACTTCTTTGGCATGGTTCCAATCTCATGAGCAACATCCCACCCAAATTCTGCTGCAACATGAGTCTCTTTGTCCATAAGGTGCTGTGCAGACTCTCCCGAGCCGAGGCCAGGCTGCTTCCATCCCAGGAGCAAGGAAAAGGCCTTTCTCTCCCTTGCAAGGCCTTTGCAGTTTTAACTCTTAGATGAGATTCCCACTGGTTCACAGCTTTCTCCAGGCATCCACCTGCTCCTCTGGCATGGGCTGTGGGTAGAATTTCTGCATTCTTCTGGACTCCATGGGCTGCAGGGGGATCTCCTGCTCCCCCCACGTCCTTCACCACGGCTAGCAGAGGGTTTTCAGCTCCGGCACCTGGAGCACCTCCTGCCCCACCTTCTTCACTGACCTTGATGTCTCCATGCTGTTCTCCCTTCACATATTTTTACCTCCACCTCCTCCTCCTCCTCTAACTAGAAAGAAGTGCGTGCTTGCCTTGTTTTGATTTCTTCTTAAATATGTGCATAGAGGTGTGTAACTAGCACCTCTAATTGGCCCAAACTTGGCCGGCAGCATGTCCATCACCTTCAGAGCCATCAGAGATTGGCTCTGCTGGACTTGATGAGAAACTTCCCAGAACTTTCACTCAAGACACACAGGAGCTATCTTTGTGCCACTCCCCACCCCTCAGACCCTTCCCCAGGCCTACCACAGCAGCTTCTGAGGGGTCCAAATTTCTCTTAGATGTTAAAAAATACTTTACTGATGTTTTGCGCCAATCAAAACCACCACAGCATGTAAATCCCCAACCAAAACCTGCTGCTGTGGGAGCTAATATAGCCTTTTTCTAGCTCATAAAAGATAGCTGTCAAGAAGTCACCCATCTGTGAGGAGAGAAATTTCTATTTTACAGGATTTTAAGTAGCATAATCATTATAGCACTCCATTATCTAAATGATGTATTGCTCCTTTTAAATTAATCTAGAAGAGATTATGTCACGTTGCTGATTGAGTTCAGTCAATGTGTAACACTCTGAAGACTTAAACACCAAGCTAGATGGACAAGATGGAATAACACCCAAAAGTGTCACAATATCAAATTTGTGATAATATGAGTCATTCCCAATGAGAAAGAACCACATTTAGCATCTCAGAAAGAGCTCTTCAGAAATACAGATGTATGTCATATGACAAAAAGACAGTCAATATGCAATTCCACATCAGTGAGCACTATTTATAAGGTCATTTACTTAGTGTGAGTTATCTTTCACACCTAGAGGAGCCTCAGATCTTATTTAAGATATTACTTACCACTGGCTATGTTTGCATGACCTATTTGCATTTCAGCTAGATCTAGCTAACCCAAACACATCATGTCAAGTTTCATAACTGTTTGCTATAAAGAAAATAACTCTAATCTTAAGTATTTACAAATTAAGCATAGAAGCAAGTAAAACTGCTGAACAGGAGAATGAACTCTTGTAGATCACTTTTCTTGCTATACAGTACCTGCTTATGAGATAAGCCTTGAAAATTTGTCATCTGATAAATGATCTATCTGATCTCAATAGAAACTGATACAACTTGCAAGTTTACTGATGTTCAAGCTTCCTGCCTAAAAGACTGATGACCTCTTCAAGATGTTCATAAGCTTGACAGTGCTCAACATAAGGGATGAGGGGTTTTCTCTGAAATTTCTATAACCTACTGTAAATATATTCACTGAGATGACCCAAGATTGGAAATGTAATTAATGTCTGAAGTTTGGAGGGTGAGATAATTCTAGAGGTGATAGATTTTTGCACAACTTGCTTTGATTTAAGTGTGACTGCTCATCATAAAGCACTTAATTTCAGACCTCTGGAAAACCTGTGTTAATGATAATTAATACATTTGTGTTTATATTTGTAATGCACTTCCTTCTGTCTTTTCAGAGCTTTTTTTTTCTCCTGCCACCTTCTTGGTTGGCATTGTCACTACACAACTCTCAACGCTTAGGAAATGATCAATTTCCTAAATTCTTGTGATTTACCTAAGACAAGTCAGTGTAGGAAGCCAATAAACAAATTCACTGCTTCATATATACAAGATCAAGAGTCCTCTAAATTGATTTCTTCCTGCAAATATTTGTATCCTATGATAATCAATGATGCATCACATTCCAATTGCTAACGGATCAGCCGCAAAGGTCACACAGAGGTATCCAGAAATATCTTTGACTCTGTGATGTGAAACAAAAAGATAGCTAATACAAAATAGCTCTGCAGCTCAGACTAGCTATATCATTCTTTCTACATCCAGAAAAGGGAAGAAAGATCAGCATATTTCTTTCTTATGGTAACAGCTTTTAAGTATTAAAACATGCTGAAGTTAATAAAACAAAACTATTACTCATCTGGGCACAAGCTCAAAAAATGTTACTAGAGGTAAAAACTTGAATGAAAAGATCCAGAATTCATAACATTTGCATGCCAACTCAAGTTAAATATCAATCCAATAATGATAAAGCAGATTAGTAGTCTGTGCTTTTTGGCAAAGGCATGGATTAGGATATTAAATCAAATTTAGTTGACAAATATTAAATCACACCTCTAATTCAACAGATACGCAGAAAACAGAATTCTAGTATGTCATAGAAACATATGTCATACATACATAGAAATGTTTGCTTATATTTGTGATATTTCTGGTTTATATTAAATCCGTTTATCTTCAGAGTTCATTCAAAGCTCATATGAAACTTTAAAGGGTGGGACACTTTGAGCTACTCTTCAATTATGCTCTAGTGCATGTTCTGTATAAAAATCTGAACCATTGTGCAGTGGGGGATAAATATCTGACTTCTCTACATAAAATTAATGTGATTCCTTATGTGTTGAGGTAGTATTTTCTCTAAGAAAGCACCATTTTTGAAAGTCATTTCCAATGACGACTGGGTAAACGGAATAACCTCTGGGTAGCACAGCATTGCTGATTACCTGAGTATTCTTTCCATGGGCATTTTGTTCATAATCATAAACATAGTCAAAATATCTTTCTTCTCTGGCTCTCAACTTGGTCCTCTAACTACAGGGTCATGACAAGAATGATCACTGCAACCAGGTCACAAACCACAGGACTCCTGAGAGTCCTGGGAATAATAGATTTTTTCCCCCAGTAAGAATAAATGTGCAGTCAGATAAAAGTCTAATCTTTTTCTTCAGAGTTAGAGGATGTAAGCCTGTCCAGGTCAATTGACCTGGTGGCACAAAGGGTCTTCCAACTTAGTTCTTTTGTTTGACACAGCTGTACACTATCAAGGGCTGAAAGTCGCTGCAATTCAAAGGCTAGGTTTAGAAACTGAGCCATCACTGATATTAATTCATTATTTAATAGATATATATTCATTGTCATTTGTAGCTGGAAAGTGTTCTGCATTTGTCAGTACCTCCTCCAGACAGAGAAGTCTTATTTGCGCAGAGTCTGAGAAAGTGCTGCTCACACTCACCTCAAGCTCACATCTGGATACAGATCACTTTTACAGGCATAATGTGATGATGGAATGAGTCCACACATGATACCAAACTGAACCAAGTGTAGTATATTCTAGTATCCCAGCTGGGAAAACTAGACTTTTAGTCCACACACCCTCAGGGGTGTCTGTCTCCTATCTACTTGTTGGTGCCTGTGAAATAAACATTCAGTACAGGCAAAAGCCACAACGATCAATATCTGGATTAAGCACTGGAATATTCAATGCATTTTGAATTTTAATGGATCTTGAAATATCTTCTACACTTCAGTTATTCATTTTCAATTCTAAAGGTCATGGATTCCAATATGATTAATGCATGAAAAAAATCTTCTGGTTAGCTTCCATCAACATACCTTTCTTTGAGAGTGGCCCTCTTATTTCAGTATGCATTGAAACAGGTCACAAAGTTTCTGATGCCAATATACATCCCTTTGTGAACCTTAGTGGGCTTTGGATTAAGCATTAAAATAGGGAAAATCCCCCACCAAACAGCTGAAGAGCTATAAACTATACCTGAACTTGGGTCATTGAATTATTCCCTCAGTTCTGTGACAGATCTACTACAGAAGAAACAGTTGTGTCTACAGCCTGTAGGTGTTGCAGACAGTAAGCAATAGGGCAGAAAAAAAATCTTTAAAGATGTTTTTTAGAATGAAATTAGAAATAATATTTAACTCTAAACTCTCCATTAAATATTCCATTTTATCTTCCAAAAGAGGAAAAGAAAAACCCTTTTCTCTTCCTCACCCAAAATAAAAGTAAAAAATTACTAAATGAGTTGAATTGCATCATTACATTATGCCATAATTACTTTCATTTTGGAAAGAAGAAAAAAAAGTAAGACTGCTTTGTTGAATTAAAGTAAGGAATTCTGACAGACATTTCAAAATAGCAGGCATGTATGATTTCCACGAATACCCTGAAAAGCAAATGCCTATCATCCACCCTCCCTCCCTGCAAAAAAAAACTGGCAAAAAACTTTCAAACTGTTAGTTATTTAGTTAATATAAAGAATGCCATCTACCGGCAATAACAATAAGTAGCACTGTTTATAACTTGCTAAGTGGGGTAAGGTTGCCACTTTCATTCACCGCAAACAAGTGCAAAGGTCATTTATTTAAAAAGAAATCTCTACATTTGAAAGAAGATGTCAGGTTCCAGGTTTCTCTTCAATGTCTATTCTTAATCATTGCCTTATGTTTGGAAACAAGTCCCTAGTGTGAAATAACAGACTGGGTTCAGAATCCACTTGGAATGAAGGATTTTTTTGTATGTGTTCCACAGCCTTACAAACATACACAGTACTGGCATAGGTAGTAAATGGACATCTCTCACAATGAGAAGAAAGACATGTATGGCAATCAAAGGGTTGTTATTAACAAAATAACTCCAAATACACAGTTCCTGAGTTGGCCTGCATCAATGAGGCAGAAAATGCTGCTAGAAGATTCTTGAGTAAACTGATAAAGGGACCCCCCCAGACACATATTTTCACATTCGATTCTCTGTCCTACAACTTTTCAGAAACATTCATTGTTAAAGGGCTGTCATTTTGAAACATGTAATTAGGCAATGACTGGTTTACAATAAGTAGATACTAATGTATTATAGTACATATGAGAAAGAAAGGGTCTACATACTGCACTTTATAAAAAATTAGGAGCAGCATTTCTTCAGATACTCTATCTTTAAAACCATGACTATGACCTATCAGAAAGAAAACCACAAACCAACGACAACAACAACCAAAAAAAAAAAAAACCAAACCAATCAAAAAATCCAAAGGTTCAAATAATACCGGTAATGTTTATTATCTGATTTGCCTGCCCATCTCTGCTTCTATTTCCCAGAGGGACTAGATTCAGCAAGGATTATTATGTTTATGAAACAGCAGCTTCTTGAATCCGGTATTTATCTGCCTTTCTGAAAAGTTGTGTAATGTAAGACAGTTGTTTTGCTTGGTTTTACCCAACACTATGCTTTAAATTTTAGAAGTGGAGAGCTGAGGTAACAGTAAATTTCACTGAAAGTATGATTTAATCAAAAGCATTTATTTTTTGGGGTCATGTCTTCCTTTATTGGCTTTATGAAATGTGATTTAGATGACAAACTAAAAAGAACAAAGACATAGACAAATATCTGACTTCAAGTATTCCACAAAATAATTTTCCTAACAAAACTGACAAAGCTGTCTCCTGAAAGTATTCTGAGCACTGAACAAATGAAGGCAGCAAGGAAAGGGCAGAACATTTGAACCCACAGGCCTATTACTTAGAAAAACTTCAGCAGTTCCTATAAAAGAGCATTAGTGGCATTCAGGAAAAAAAAATGACATAATGTATTACAGCAATTTCTAGTTCCTTCTTGTGAAACCCTGTCTCAGAAAGAGAATCACAAATTCTGGGACAAAGATTTTGGCTGGGAAGAAGACTTTTGTTAGAAATTTCTCAGTATGGAGATTAGCTTTCAGTCTGATTTTTCTTGATTTTGAACTGTCACTGAACTTTGCACAACTTTTCTCCAAACAAAGATTGCAGAAAAAGATTTACCTTAGAGTTATTGCCCAAGATTTCATATAAATATTTAGACATATCTAACAAAGATTTTTGAAAGTATTTAGGCTCTTATTTGCTAACTATACTTCCCACTGTTCACTGATAACTGCAAAAACTCTCAATGAAAGATCAAAAGCCAAAAATTCCCCCCCAGCCGCACTTCTCTCCACTTTCCTTGCTTCCATTTAAAATATTTTGTCGTCTGTACTCAGGTCTCGTACCATATAAATATCGCTAAAAGCATGTAAAAGCATGTAAAAGCATGTAAATGCATGTAAACAATTCCATACATCTCTCTGTCTCAAAGAGCTTATGCTGTCTTTTCAGTTTTCCTATGCAAAGCAAGGATGGAATTGCTTATAAAATCACAGGGAACAAAATACTTTAAAGCACTATCCACATAAAAAGGTAGCTGAGTTAGCTGAGTTTTCTAAATAGGTGTTTGATAGTCTTTTAAAACTTTAAAGAACATCTTTTTACAGACATTTTTACTTAACAGGAACTCATAATATTTCCTTTTTAGTTTTATCAGAAAAAAAAATGCTTTTGTGAGGTTTTTCTCCTTATAAATCATATATTGATCATTATGTATGGTCACATCAAATAACCTCTTTATAGTAATACAGTAGAAGTTCAGCTTAAATATCAAGGTCACACTGATTTAAATTCAGCATTTGCTAAATGTATTAACTTCTAAAAGTGTGCTAAAAGAAAGATGGCATTTTGTTCTTAATAGGAAAGCCTACATACTTTGAAAATGAGATTAACTGACTTAATAAATTACCTTTATAGTATTCTGACTCTTAGAAATACCTGTATCTCTAATGTACCAGTCAGTGCTTCATGCAAAGCTGGTAAACAGCACTTCAGAATTTAATAAAGCAGAACATACCTGTTGTTATAAACATGCAAGTTTATTTTTGACTACCAAAAAATTAAGTTTGCTTAGCTTTTTACTGGCTTTCTTCCTAACTGAATTTAAAGAAATTTTTAATCTTTGTGCCTATGTGCTTCAAATACCCTGCTGATACACAGTTACCATGGGAGTGGAATAACTCATTTTGTACCATATGAACAACATAGCAAAATACTTGCAGAGAAATAAGGAACACCTCAAATGAGAAATTATTAAACAGATAAGCAAGTAAGCATTGATTAGGTTAGAACCTGATCATGTCTAAATCCAATTAAGTAAAAGGTGGCATGTTATTTTTACCAAAGGAAGTCGGACCTCTAAAATTATTCCATTAAGTCAAGGCTTCCTTTCCAAATAGCAGACCACAGGAAAACACTTAATGGTATTCACCAATAATCTGAATACTTACAATTCTTAACAGTTTTCAGCTTTAAAAATTGGTTTTATTTAAATTTTCAGGGTCTTTCAGGTATTTTTAAGTAAGAATTTTCATAAGAACAAAAGAAGGAAGAAATCAAATTACACAATCAATCTGGAAACCTATTAATCATCTCTCATAGTAAAAAAAAAATTTTGGTCAGAACTGATCCATTTATTTTACTCAAGTTGCTGTCTTGAGCAAGGCACAGAGCAAGTAACAGATTCAGAGTAAGCAGGGGGTCCTTGATAATGTGTGTTGGAAACCCTTGTCTTTCATCTTTTTCTGAAGGCTTCCTAGACACCACACCAACCTCAGTGCAGAAAGAAAGACAATCTTCATGAAAAGAACAACACTACAGTATTTGATAGATGTCTCTTTACTAGTCAGTTAGATTGGGATTGGGAAAATTCTCTGGCACTGTGGCCAGTTGGCATGGAAGGACTGCCATCCGTACTATCAAGGTGGCTCCCATGAAGGCAGCCTCATCCATACTGCCTACAGGGATCAGCCACTAGCCTCCACCAATTCCTGAGCTATGATGAGGAATTGTTTGGAAAGAGTAGTAGCTGGCACAGGGCAAAAGTGGGCCAGTGGCTGTTCTAGCAATCCAACTTCACGGGCAAACAAGTTGCAGCGCCTGGGGGTGATCATAGAACTATTTAATTTTCTAGTCTAGATGTCACTGCCAAGACAGCTCAAAACACTCTACAAATGACAAGTATTCAGAAAAAGGACTCTTATCTGCATATCAGCAGCAGAGGTTCTTTGTTCCAGTAGACTTCTACTAACTTTATTTATTATGTTGTAAGACATTATAGTTGGGGTAAATAATTTCATAAATTGGCAGGACTCATGGAACCTAAATCTAAATGTTAGCCTGATGGTAATTCTTTTAAGGACAGAAGAAATTATGACAATTCATCCTATAGTCACACAGAAATATAGAAGGAATGGGGAAATCGCTTCTGATTTAGAAATGGTATCATTCCACCAAAACCAAAGGCTGAAGTATCTCATATTTTGATGTCTAGACAAATTTGAGATGAACTCCACCCAGAACATTCCTCTGCGTTTACAATAGCTAGCATCTATTTAACATGATGACTTGCCTCTGTTGTGCACACACGTCTGTTCTGCATTTCCAAATACAAGTTGACTCATGCACTAATATTTCAGTATATATATATTTCTTATGGGGATAAGTAAACATTTTGGACAATAAAGACTTTAATCTCAGTTTTTGCTGCACTGTAGAACTTCATGACTTTACAGGAGATATTTGTTCTAGTAAACAAGCTGTGAAATCTAATCGTCTCTCCCACATAAACATGTGCACGCAACTCAATTACTTCTTTTTTCCTACAGAGATTCTTTTGGAATGTCTCCTGTTACTGTGATTAAACTAAAAATTCTTGATATGCCAAAGTCATGAGAGAAGGTACTTAAAGGTACTTCCATTTTAAATAGCTGTATTGCTTACACAAATGCAAAATGAACTTGCATCTATGTCTCATGTTATATGCATTGTGAAAGCATTACTTATTACAATTATCCTTCCACATTGCAATGAATAATTTTTTTCATCAGTGTGAATTGTTCCCCTACCTCTGCAAGTACTCAAGATGTTCATAAATACTGACTTCTGGTCAGACATCATATTTGAAGAGAACCAAAATAGGATGACAGTTTGGAGAAGCAAAAATCTAATCTACTTCAAAAATTATTAATAATTTTAATTGGTTATAACTTCTCTGACTGGAATGCATAGCTTACATTCTACCTCCTTACAAATTAATTACATCAAAAGCAAGTATATTTAATGTATGTTAGGCATCCTTCGGCAGAAACTAAAGAAACTTCACCTCAAATCTCTGACTGACAGGATTTACTGCTTAAGAGCATGCAGCTTCTCTGTCCAGCATTGACAACAATATATTTGCTTTCTAGACTCTACAAGCACATACCATCCATCAAAGGCCTTGATGTGTTGTGGGTCTATCTGCAGCTCACTGTCTAATCAAATGAAAGAGACAGACAAAAGATTTAGAGGAAGTCTAGCATAAATGAGTGTCAGTCCAGTCTTTGATTAGGTAATGGCAATTATGATAATTACAGCAATCCACTACAGGAAAACATTTTAAAATTGCCAGCCTGTAGCAAAGCATAGCACTTGCACATATGCACTTATCCAAAGTTTTGCCTGAACTTTTAGAATATTAACCATGCTCTTTCAGTTGTAAACAGCATAATTCAGCTTGATAACTTAATACAGTGATCTATTACATTTTATTTATATACAGGTGAATTGTGTAAGGTATAGTCACCATCTACAGATATAAATCTCACTGGAACGCAAATAGAATAGGCATTGAAAATTTAACCCAAATTCACACACAGTATTAGGCAAAACTATTATTTCTCACATACTTTTTTTCTGGATAACAATTTCAATGCTGAGATTTTTAAATTATAAAAAAAAAATTAAATATGATTTTTTTTCTCAGATTTCCTTCTGTATTATGTTCACTGTTCTCGGAAAGAAATCAAGCTGAAACAAATTGAAAAAAACATGGGTGCCTGAAAAGAAGGCCAACTATGTCAAAAGATACACTAACAATCACTGAATACTGACATTTCGAAGAACAAACGAGAGTCACACCAATTGATTATGGGGAGATATAGGCAAAGAAAATTAAGCAAGACTGCGATACAGAAAAGACTATGTAGAAGATAACTAGCTGTCAGAAAGAAAGTAGTTCTGGCCTTCAAGGTCTTTCACAGATGTCTTTCACAGATGAAAGAGGTCTTTGTCTGCTGGAGAAAGAATTACAATCAAGAGAACAAGAGTGAGGAAGACAACATCACACACAAAAGGAAATTTGCAAAGAGTCCAGAGATGGTAGCATTTCAGAGGCACTGACTGAGAAAATAAGTGGTATCTTTCATGTGGTCAGTGCTTATAGCCATCAGAAAAACACATTCCACCCTGAGCATAAGTCAGGTATTTTATGGATTTGCGCCTTTTGTGCCCTAACCATTCTTATCCTTCAGATTAACCTTACCTAAATCTGTGCCTCCCCACACACTCCAATAGGCATATGGCTCATTAGAAACAAAACTGGCTGTGATTAGCAAGGTCTCCAACCTTGAGGCTTCCTTCAGCTCTAAGAAAGACTGCAAAGATTCATTTACATCCTTTTGTGATCAGGTCGTCAGACACTTACCACATTCATAATAAGTAATCACATATTAATATATCACATATGCATAATCAGTTAGATATATCATATGTAAATAATTGATCTGGCCTCTTGCATATTCATTTAAACATCAGAATTTGTTTTGTCTTATACCACCTTTCTTACTGGTGAGAATAAAATGAAATATATTTGATTGAAAACGTGCCATGTTGGAAAAGAGGACATCATATTATTTTCACTGTGAGGTGGCATGCATGGTTTTCCACTCTACCAGCCACTGATGCCATGTGTTAAAGTTCTTAATGAACTATTTTTTTATTACTGAATTATAAGCACTGCAAGTAAGGGTTCACTGAAGAAATTAAAGGTTTTTTTGATTTCAATTCTTCCCTTAGTTCCTCCATCTCTACTTGATGTGTCCCAAAAATACAACAGTATAAGGTAAAAACAACAGCAAGGAGTGCTGTAGTGTGTCACACACAAATAAGTAGCTTTCTCTACAGAGAAAAATTGAACTGTTGAGCTCCTGAACAATTTCTTATTAAAAAAAACAAAACCAAAAAAAAAAAAAAAACCAGAAAAACTAAAATTTAAAATTCAGAAGCTTTACTAACAAAAGACAGCTTCAGAGGATCCTTCTTCAATTAAGACGGAAAGGCTCAAACAGAGCCTGAACCAGAGAAGCTGTTTAAAATCAGTGATCTAAACTATTGATACACAAATCAAAAAGGAGTGGGATGCAACTATTCATTTCTATTTTTATTCCTAGACTTCAACAAACAAGTGGAGTGAAGAGTACCAGTCCAGCATATAAGAGTATTCCAAATCGTATAGCAAATACGGTTTGCCAGCTCGTTCAGCATTAAAGTAATAGCATAGCAAGAGTGCCTCTCTGCTTGAAGCACACAGATGTAGAAAGGAGCTC
This sequence comes from Grantiella picta, assembly GCA_013397955.1. NCBI lineage: Eukaryota > Metazoa > Chordata > Aves > Passeriformes > Meliphagidae > Grantiella > Grantiella picta. The sequence goes on along the minus strand of VZRM01009027.1, from coordinate 309,967 downwards.
GATCTCAAAGTTGATGAGATGAAAGCTAGAGATGTGACACATGACTTGAATTTGTGTTCTGTTCTTGTTACACCAGCTAATAATGCTGCTTGCTGCCAGGCTGTCGACTACAGTGCTTTAATTAAGACCTCCTTCAGAATGCAGGGGTCATGCAAAATGAATGAAAACAGCATGCCAAATTCAGAGATGATGTACATTAGAGTAATTTACACTTCAATTAAACAGCACAATTTGCATAATAAGAGGCTGCAGTAAAGAGCTAGTAGCAGGGGTAGTAACCTAGATATTACCTTAGGATTGTTTATACTTTTCTGCTCTGACCCCATCCTGTCATGTAGAAAGTATAGTGAATTATTCAAAGAGCAACTTCTACTGTCATCTTCCCTTAGTAAGTCAACACGCCATAGGCTTTAAAAGCAATGTTTTTCAATACGTGTCTAATAGAAATAGGCAATTTTTTTGTTGAGCAGTTTTGGTAATATCATACTAAGGGGGGACCCCGAAGTCCTTAACTAATAACTGCACTTAGAACAAAGGACCAGAACTGTGAGGACATAAAATTATAGTAAATGAGAATCCAGAGGTAATAGAGCAGAACTAGTTCTCACGATGTGGCACATGCCACTAGCAGCCCTTCTGCCCTTTTAGGTCATCATACCTAACTGCAGTGACTTACCTGTTGGAGAGATGAATAGATCAGCATTACCATATTACAGTTTGTATAAATTTAAAATTCTTGAAGATATACTGAATGATGTCATTCAAAGGTTTATATGAAGCTGTAGTAGTTAATGATCCAAACCAAAAATAATTTACAAGATGAATACTCCATGTCATATTTTCTGTCAGTCATGTAAGACTTCACAAAGGTCAGAAGAGAATTGAGTAGTTACACCTGATATCAGGCAGCTCTTTAGCACATTATTTTTATCTATTTTCCCTCCACTCTTGTCACTACACAGATACGATTACATCATGTGTGTTTCTTTTTCCTTCTGCATATGTTCTGTTTGTTGTATCAACTGGAATTTACAGCAGATGATACAACAACTTGTACACAATGAGATATTTCAGGGCAGCATAAAGTGTATATCATACAGCAGTACAGACAAGATACTCCAGGAAAAGATGAAGTCTTCATAGCAGGCACTGGCCAATGGCTCTGCTCTCTGGAGTCATTGCTGACCCTGTTTTCAGACTTCAGGAGACGGTATCTTGCCAGACTGGCAATGGCATTACAGAGCAAAAGGGATTGATTAACTGACTTAGTTCACCACGAGGAATCTTAAATAATGCATTGAACACTGTTGTTCTTCCATTAAGTCAATCAAAATCTAATAATTTTAAACAGAGAAGAAAGAGCAAAGTTACTGTAAAGTAATACTGTCAGTAAACTTTAAAAATGCCATACAATTTTGAACTAATTATTTAATATTTTGAAAATACAACTTAGGGGCATTTTCAAAAACAACAGAAATCTTTTTAAGTTCAGAATCAAAAAATCCCTTCATTTTTCTGTTAGCCAATGCTAGAGCATGAGTGCAAGGAAGAATTTCACTAAAAAGAAATAGTTTCATTATCTCCATGTGGCAAATAAATAAAAGCAATTATAGAAAATATATTTAAATGGTAAAAGACAATACCAATAAGAAGATTTTTCATTTATCTGTCTTTGAAAATCTGCCATGGAATGGCTGAATTCATAAGGATAAATTATGAAAACAAGATTATTTTTAAAAATTCCTCTCATCTATTATTCTCAAAACCTACCCTTTTTATTTTCCATTCTCTTCTTGAAGGCTTTTTTATTAAAACTATTTTTAAATCTGCCTTGTACCTGAAAAGGAAACTCAAGTGAGTGATGTGCATTTTAAAGAGAAAAGTGGTTTGTCTTGTCCCTTAATCCTGACAACAATATACTATCTCTTTATTTCCAACCATAATGATTTCTTGGTATGCCTTTTCCTTTATCTCTGACAATGGTCTTGCTGTACAGTGTGTTCTTAAAAGTGACAGATTTTCACTGTGAAAAAAATGAAAGTATTACATCTACAGTTAAAAGTCATGCAGCAAGGTAAAAAAAAACAAAAACAAAAAACAACACTCTTGGGAATAAAAATGTAGAAGGAATTTTTCACTTTATATAAATGAAGATATCTAAAATCTCTCCTCATCCTCAAAAGACTTTTGTAGCGAAAGTAATTTTTTGAAAGTACTTGATGTGTTTTTATTCCCAAAATTTTCATACGATCCTTCTCTAATCTTTATATATAACAGGAACTACTGATGGTATAGACAGCCAGATTGATGTAACTGAAAGCATTTATAATTTCTCAGTCTTTACATCATTTCAGCATGTAGACATTTTCAATTACTAGTCAGCATGTCAATATGAACTCTTCTCTCTCCTTCACCTACTGAAGCAGGTAAGAAATATAATACCACAGTGTAATATTTTTTTGGAAGCCTTCCTGCTCTCCCCACATGCTGATCAGCACCCATGAAACACCTTGCTTTTCCTGTGACTGGAGAAAATCAGGAAGGGAATTACAGTCTGGGAAAAAAAAAAATCACTCTTTTTTTTTGCTCAGAAGAGCAAAATGCAGACTGAGAAATTATAATTTATAGCTTTTTATAGATAGTGATTATCTAACTGTGTTCTTCTTAACATCTTTTTCATTCTCTAAAAATTTTAATACAACTCTTATGTACCCCTGATGCATTTTAGATTTAAAAAAGAAAAAGTTTTCTTCCACTGTTATTTTTTTCCTATTTTTTTTTCTTGCTGAGGTTACTTGACTAATAGTTAGGGGAATCTGGGATTCTCAAAATCTGGGTGGCATGTAACAATCCTCTTAGTTTCCATTGCTAAAAACAAAAAAAAAAAGTATCTAAATCTAAAACCAAAAGGCACAGATGAATAGAAAACATTTTTTAAGGAAACGCACTACATGGCAAAATCATAACGTCAGGCACCTGCATCTCTGGGCATTCTGTTGTGTATCCTATTCCATACATGAACTGCCTTACCAAAAGACCCCACTAAATAAGGACGTTAAATACTCAACTTCTTTGGCAGTACAGTAGATTACTGACCTGTGCAAGGATTACTGTCCTTGTACCATAATTTTCAAATGGAAAAGGTAACATTTCTTTTCCTTTTTGAACTTTTCCTGTCACACAATCCTCTCTGAGGATATCAGAAAAACTGGAGCTGGTGCTACAAGTCCATGGCCTTTCCCACTCCTGAAGACTTGAAAGAGATTGTGTTTGGAAAACTTTATTTTGTTTTATTTGCTTGTGTCACACCTCTGCCCATGACAAGTAGTGGCATTTCCAAATGGCACCAAAGAATTTAACTGTGCAAGTCCAATGACAATTTTTCATAGGAACTAAACCCTGATTTGGCAGTTAAAAAACATTCTTAAACTTTTTTATATCCAAAATATCATGGAAGCTAGGGAAATCCATTGTCTAGTAAAACACAGATGAATAGACTAAAATATATTCCCAATTTCTTAAACAAAATTGTTCATAGAACTAAAACAAGACACCACCTTCCATTTTAAAATAAGAGTTTTCATAGGGAATTTTTGTCAATCCTGGAATGTAGAATATCTTGTTCCTTCATTACAGCAGCTGTCTATCACACTATGTCCTAAATCCACACCTCTGCCTTTTGCACTCCTCGAACACCTTAGTGATCTCTTCTTGTTTGGGAGTCAAAGTTCACTGAAAGCCACTGTCAATTAAGCCTTTTGTTCCCACAGATACTGCTTGTACTTTATTTGAAATTTTTGACCAACAGATCTCTCAGTCAAATGAATTCACCTGAAAACTACTTATTTCACTGCCAGCATCTCAACAGGAGAACACTGTCAGCATCATTAGGTGTTTTTCAGAAAGCCAAGAGGGTAGAATTATTGTCATTAACATTAAAATCTTTAAAATTACTCTTCTTATTATACTAAATTAAAAAGTTCAGGACTGTATTTTTATTTAAATTAAACTTGTTTTTATGATTCTCGTAATTCCTCTGTCATTTGACTCTCATAGAGGACAATGCAATTAAATCATAGAACTGACTCCAAGCTCTCAAGATAACCAAGTTGTAGTGAAGCAGATGAGAGAAGTCATTCAGCATCAATAAGGACAGGAAAAAAGTGATCCAGTATTAAAAAAAAAAAAAAAAAGTAAATCAAAAGTTGACACTCCTTTCTTTTAGTTATCATTTTTGCAAGTATGAACAATAAAATGCAGTTATTCTCTACAGATGCCCATTCTCCAACTAACTTGCGGCCAAAAATTCTATTGAAAAATTTTAGCAGGAAAAGAGAGCTACAATTAACTGGGAAACTGTAGCTTAATTAAGAAAAAAGCAAGCAACGATCTGTTAATACATAATTCTTTCAAGACACTCCTAATGCTGCATTTATGAAGTAAATGAGCTGCTACACAATGACAGAGGGAGAAGAGTACAATTATCACAGAGGTAACTTGGGTGGAAAGCCTACAATTTTTGACTGTGTTAGATAGTATTAGCGAAAGAAGAAATCACAAATGCACTGACATTACGGGTCAAATACAGTAATTCATGAGTAGCTTTAGACCTTTCCCAGAAAATACTTAAATGGGAAGAACTCATAACAACTTCAATTACCAGTTCTACCAATATTCTGTCTCGTATTTACTTTTCTCTCTTTTCTCTGCAGAAAACCACATTTCACACAGCGACAGAGGAAAATTAGCAGGGCCTTTTCCTTCAGAGAAAAATTGCTTGCAATGTGTATTTTAAGTGTATGTATGACTTAGGACATATTTTTAGTCAAAGCTTTTGAAAAGGCTACAGTGTCACAAAGAAATGCTTTCAAATGAAAAGCCAGTGGCCAACTAGCAAACTGTGCTGAAGCACAACTGTATTTTATAGAAGTCAGTCCTGCACTTCATAGGCAGCTTCTTAGGCAGAGTAAATCCAAACAGTCCTTATCACAATGGTGCCACAACGTTTTACACAGGCTGAAAATCTCATGCTGGTTTTGTCAAAAAGTGCACAGAATAAATTCGTATTTTTAATGTATCTTAAGTAAAGGCTTCACTACAGCAATTTTCAAAGAACCCTTGAAAATCTTCAAAACAAAAGTTAAGATATGTAAAATAAAACACAAAGCAGGGAAAATAGGTGACCTTTGTATCCTTCTCCTCCCTTCTCCTAACTCACAAGTTGTACAGGTGTGATACATGCACAATAAGCCAAGAAGGTACATATTTTTCAGTGCTAGTAATGCTGCACATCTGTAAAAATTCTTTTAATGGAAGTACATTTAAAGGGCATGAAAATTCTTCCAGAAATGTGCTTACCTCTTCCAGAGCAGGGTAAGTTAGAATTTCCTTGGCATTTCTTAGTGCTTTCTTCAACTGACATTGGACATGAATGTGGATGTTCACACTTTTTCCCAGTCCATCCTTCTTTACAGTCACATCTTCCACAATTACACTGCCCGTGACCTTTACAATAAATACAATTCAAGATTAACCTCCATTCTGATGAGGAATGAAAACCTCGTAATTAGATGAACTTTATCAAAGTTGGTGCTTCATTCAATAATTAGATTTGTAAAAAATACATCCAATTCACTATATCTATTTCTTTTTCTTCTGAAAATAGCACTGGTCTACCATTCCTTTTCAGCCATATTCCCTTTTCTGTTTTTTACCTTAAGGGATGTTTTGCCACTTAGCACATGATCTACATGCAAAAGGGTGGAAGAGAGAGTACAAATGTACATGTCACCACTGTTTGGAAAAGTGGGATGTCATAAGGTAATATTTCATTTAACTTTAAGTTCTTTTTCTACCACTGTTGCAGCATATTCTCTAAGAAATATATCAATACCATCCTTTATCTACTTGTAACCAACATGATCTACTAGAGACAAGCGTGTTCCATCACTTCCAAGCCTCAAACCAGTGTCTTCTACTAAACAGTGATATACAAGTAATAAAATACTGAAATATTGGACATAATCAATTCTCATTTCAATATGACAGCTGGATATTGTTTTTGGTATCTCACTACATGCCTTGGACTCTTCCTTGCATGTCTATTGCCTCAACATGAATGCAAACATATCCAGTTTTCTTAAGTGTTTCTCAAGAAAAACTAAGAAAAAAAGAGGTAAGTGTCCTTCTCCCTCGGTATGCTCTTTGCATAAAGCAGTGAGATTTTGGCAATACAAAATGTTCCCTGCACTGAGAAGAGCTTGAGAATCAGCGACATTCCTTGCTACAAAATCAAACAGTTATTTTCATGAGCTCAGACAGCAGGTTAGATCTCTCACACTTTTCACATGGTCACCATTCATTGGACACAGGACTAAAGCATTGCTCCAATGTCCATTTCTCTATCCATCTTCTTCTTGAAACCCATAGTAACAGACATTTTATATCTCTTTCTAACCATACTTGCATTTTAAGACTAATTTGTAAAACGTATGCCTTTATCAGTTCAAAAGGAGAAAATGAGAGGAAGCAAGCATTCCAGGAGTCGAGTACTTCCCAGAATAGGTCTCATTAATTTCACAAAATAACTTTTCATCACATTAGTTATTTTTTTTCCTTGAAAAGCATTACAGGCTTCCTCTTGTTTAGAGGGTGAGTTTAGAATAGGTTTTTTGTGAGGGTGGTGAGGCTCTGGAACAAGTTGCCTAGAGAAGCTGTGGATGCCCCATCCCTGGAAGTATTCAAGGGTAGCTTGGATGGCGACTTGTGCATCCCAGTCTACTGGAAGGCATCCCTGTCCATGGCAGGGGGTAGAACTAGAGGATTTTTAAGGTTCCTTCCAACCCAAACCATTCTGTGATCTCATGATTCTGTCCTTTGCTTTCAAGTGTCCCTGATGACACTTAGTGAATTGGATTCATGTTCCCTGATCCATATAGACACTTATGAGAGGATTATGTACTTTCATACAACAGTTTCTTTGCTAGAGCCACAGCAAAGGAACTAATGAAATGTGTGAACACATAAATCTTCTTACGAAAGTGTGTTTTCTTTCTGTGTCAAGTCATGAAAGCTATTATGTCTTTAAATGAAAAGAACCATTTTAACGTTGAGAAGGCTTCTGAAAGACAGTAATTCAGTGAATAGCACAATGATACTGAATAGCACTTCAGGTGTTAAAAGAAAGCATCCAGTTGCCAATATGATGTATTGTGAAAAAACAGTCACTTCAAGCCACATGAAGCTTCTGGAGGGAGCTGCCCTTGTGTGATGTTAAATCCTCACATCAGGCCTGTCAATTCCTGCCATTTGTATTTTATTAAATAAACATAGTATTTCATTCAGTTACAGTAAAACTCGGTACATGAAAACATGATTTCTACATGTTACTCAGGACAATGTGGTTTCCTGTCTCTACCTATTAGGTGGACAGAGCAAGAAAAGAAAATTTTGTATCCTGTGTTTGATAAACGTTTTAAGAGAGACTGATTATTTTCCCTAGTCTAACTCAGCACTCTTGGATTCTTCCGAAATCAATTCACAAATAATTGTGAGAAAAAATGAGGATACTTTGCAGACACACTTAATGTGTGCACACTTTATGCCATAAGTAAATTTATTTCATATAAGCAATTAAAAACCTGTCCCACTACAATTCCTCTATTAAATCTTTGATTTAATTGCAGAGTCTGCCTGTCTGCCATGATAAACCAAAATTAAAACTCATGCATCTTTTCTATTTCTGAAACAGGACTAAATAGCAGGACTAGAAGACATTGTTCAGACATTTAATGAGAAAATGGATTTTTTTACATAATCTATTTTAGGAATGTATACTTGGATGGCTAGCTAAGACTAAATTAGGCTTTTTTAAAACATAATGGAAAGGGAATGGATAAAAATAGTATTAAAATTGTTGATGGGTAGATGGAAAAATGAAGCTTGAGTTTTGGTTACATCAAGCAAACCATGAATTCCTCCTTTTATATCGAAATCTTCCTCATTTACAGTTATGCCTGTGTAGTAAAGAACAAGGTACCTGTCCTTAATCTGATTGCAAATGGCAGTATCTTCCCCCACGCTCCTTTGTAACTGTCTGTACTTTCTTATCCTCAGCTTTCTTACAACTATTACCATCCTGGGCAGCAGCAGCTGCAAAGGCAATAATGCCCAGGAAAGGGGGGGTTCAAGCATCACTGCCTCAGTGTTAAAGCAGTAGTTGTAGATGTTACAGGTTTGCTTTAATCGAATTAGATTTGAAGCTCTTGTGTTCACCCTTAACTACAAAACACATTTACCTTGTTGATTTGTAGCTTTGTATTCCTTCGTTGATGCTGATATTTTGATCAGTCCCTGAGTGCTAAAAACTGACAGCAACACAGTGATGCATCCAAAAACTGATAACATCCTGAAGTAAATCTTCCTGCTGCTCTCATGACTGCAGTTCTACATCATTCCAGCTCATTCATTAAATAAACTTATATAATATCTGCAAGTGGCTGAACAGTAACTAGTAAATTAAGTCACTGGAAGTTTTCAGAAAAGCTTCTCTTTTTTTCCCCCTCCTTTTATTAGCTAGCATTAGTCAACATTTATTTAAAAAAAGCAAACACAACAGTTGAGAAACTTTTCACTTTTTTAACAGGCAAACAAAAGGAACTATTACTTATATATCATGTTATATATCATGTTGGTTTCAGCTTTCTTTCTCTATTACAAACATTTCTGTTCTGTGGGAGATCTCTCACTCTAGGAATAGGAGGAGAATATACCACATCATTATTGCCCTTGATGTGACTGCATTCTTCCTATTATAATTAGGCCAGACCAGATTTCAACAGGATGCATTTGCATTGACAATGTCTAATCTGTAAAGTCCCTTTTAAACCAACTCCATTTGCTTTTACAGAGTTCCTGTGTGTACAAATTGCACACTGTGTATTGATCAAAGTCCTTCTCTCCTACCAAGCATTAGCATCATTATTAGTAACCATACAAAATTTCATGCAAGTTGTCTCTCAGAATGTCAGCTTTTGTTAGCTGATACATGGAACATCTAAATTGCAAACCATGGATGGATGGAGGGATATTCATTGTTTTGAATATAATGCTCTGAAATACCAGCAGAAGGAAAATGAAGATGGATGTGTCTAAGATGTACAGTCTGGGCTACAGCCACACACAGGCAGCTGGGCCACACATTCATATTTTTCAAGTATTGATGCTCTATTTGTTCTCATGTCAATTTGTATTCTCAGGGTGCTATTTTTCATTGACTCATTTTATGTATTTTTCTTGAATTTCTTCCTCTTCATTATTCCCTCCCTGACATATAAAGTGAAATAACACAATTTGATGTTATGAACTTTCAAATTTCCCCACAAGCGTATTAGAAGAGAGATGGGCACCTAATAGAATTTAAGATTTACATGATTTTTTTAAATGGCACAGAAAAAAAAGATAGAAGTATGTCTTTTAATTTAAAAAGTCCCCTCCAAGACTCCTCCTGCTCCCAAGGTTGGTATATTTTAAGACCAAAAAATGAGAATTGGAAGAGGAAGATCAGACCAGTTGGAATGCTTTTATATAAAACTACACATAAGTCCTCTTTATACACAAACCTTACCTGAACAGAAGTCATCAGAATATCTATCATATACGGCTTTGCAGTTTCTTTCATCACACTCACAAGTATCTCCATGAATATCTCCCCAGTCACCAGTAGGATCCACATCATGGCATGTACATTCCCCACATACACATGTACCTAAAATGAAAGGGGAAAAAAAAAAGACACAGAGATTGATTAACTGTGTAATTTAGAGTAATAGTACTTGGACTACAGGAATTTACGCTTGTGAATTTTCAGCTCTCAGAGGAATGCAGTTTAAAAACTGCAAGTGATAATCATAAGCATGTGCCCGTCTTCTATGATTTGAAACCTTCTATGATTTAGCAGCAATAATTTATACAAACAAATTGGTTTCTTGTTCATGTTTCTTTTTGCTGTTCACCCTTGTTAGGAGTCAACAAAACAGTTGCACAGAACTGTTGTACATCTTTGACATCAACAGTAATTTGCCCTGTCAGTAATGACAATGAAAATCAATTCTGTTTAAATGGCATGGGCTTGGGCACAGTGGATAATTAATGGTTGTTAAAGCAAAAGAATTTAAACTACAAGAGAATCCAAACTAACACAGCTGAAAATATCGAGGAGGTCATTCTTCACCTAGGAAGAGCGACAGCACAGATATATATGAAAAGGATACTTCTCCACTTTTCCCAAGTCAATATTCAAGGCCACACCCTATTGCTTAAAATAAGAAGAAATTTGACTATGACAGAAATACAAATTTGTGTATTTTACTAGTATGAAGACAGTATGCATCCAACTTATTTACGAAAATCTGAACCAAAATAAACAAACAAAAAAAAACCAAAACCAAAACCAAACAAAAAAAAAAAAAAAAAAACAAAAACCAAAACCAAAAAAAAAAAAAAAAAAACAAAAACCAAAACCAAAAAAAAAAAAAAAAAAACAACCAAATTTAAAAAATTATCTTCCTTATTCAGAAATCCAAATATGCTTCAGGGCAACACACTCACTACTTTTTTTGAGATGCCAACAGGATTGTAGAAGCAGCCTGACCTTACTGATGCATGCAGTTCATTTTTTGCAGAGTGGCTTCACCTTCTGCTACTCTGCCAACACCTTTGCCGTCTTATTTAGGTTACTCTAAAGAATATAATGTATTTGAGGACAACAGGACAGGGTGATTAAACATTACACTTTGATACTGGCACATTCTCTAATAAAAGAATGTCTACACAATCCTGCATGCATGAAATGAAGCAGGAAGAACTACTGCCTTATTTACTGCTAAAAACCCTGAGACAGCCCTCAAAAAGTTTGCACCTAGTTTTTTACACTTTGACAATTCAGTGACATTACTGAAGAAGAAAAAAAACAAACAATCCAACCAACCAACAAACACACAAACAAATAAAGAGAAAGAGGAAATGCCTCTGGAGAGTGATTAATCCTCCCAGAAACAACTTCAAAGTTAATTTGGATCAGCTGTCCTGGATGTCAGAATGCAGAACATAATCTCACCAAAGTTTAAAAATCTAAGTGTTCACATGAGGTCTAAGCTGAGTGACTAGATAGTGCAGGTGAAAAGATATAGAAAATTTATCCATCTTAGCACTGAAGGAGGGTGGGCAGCAAGGTTAGCCTCCATATTTGATTTTTAGAAGGTTCAAGACTGACAAGATGAACTGTGCTTGTATCACGAGATGAATAAGCACAGAAAACTGAGTAAGTAGGACTAAATGGAGCAGAAATGCTTTGCTGGATAGCAACTTCATCTTGTCACAAACCAACAAAATTTTTATGAAGATAAAATCACAAATACATGAAAGACTAAAGTCATGGAAGTATCATAAAAATGTACCTTTGTATAGAAGGTTGCAGCTACTCAGAATATCAGCTATGCTATTCACACAATTTCTCCAATTGCAATGTCAGTTTAAAGAAATAATCGCACATTAAAATTTCAAATTTGATTTAAAAACTTGCTTTGACAAGAAATTCTTTGCCAAGAAATTACTTTCTCAGTGCAAAGGAAGCATCTGATATGAAGACACTTTGATGTCTATTATTTCCAGAACTACACAAAAATTTTATGTTAAAGTCCTGAGATTAAATGAGCCTATATGATCCCTGTATTTGAGCCAAACTTTCAATTTCCTCACAATTATAAGAAGAGAGTTTTCTAAATGCTCTCAGGATGATTAGATGTTCACAATACAGCAGGTTTTGACAGTAGAGATGTTTTTAAGAGAGGTATCTATGTGACTTTTGCTTATGTACTACTATAATTATACTAGACTATTGCCAAAAAAAACCCACCTTTTTTTTTTAACTCTTTGCTCAAGGAAGCCAAACACAGCAGTTGGTAAAAAGCAATCTTATTTTGTGTGATTTTTTTTCCTTTTTTTTTCCAAAATGCCAAAATTAAACAGAAGTATAAGGTTAAATTCAAATTCCAGAACTTTATGAAGATAAAACTTCATGTAGTTAGAAAAACTGTGTGAAGTCTACCTTTCCATTTCTATACATTCCACAGCATTGTTACTGAACAATTCACAGGTGTTTTTTCAAGTTGTAGTGGAAACTAAGTTCTTCGTGTTTTCATTTTCCCCATTCAATTGTGAGTCCTAAGTCCTCTTTAAGAGTGAATTGACATAAATTCTATGACCTTACAGCACCAATATATTCAAAGTCAAAAATCTGTTAATATTTTATTTTGCAAGGTTGGTCTCTCACCAAAACAGATGTACTAAATCACAAATTATCCAGCTCAGTCTTACTACAAAGATGAAGAATGAGTACAACTTCAGTTCACTTAATCAAAAAATAGATGTGTATTTGTGTAAGTTGATACCTAAACACAGGTATCTACCCACCTGGAAGTGTATAGCCAGACCTGAAATAGGTGAGAACAACCAGAAACTATCAGCAAACATAATCTATATCCTGGGGCAGAGAATGCATAAAGTAAAATAAAAGTTATAAAGATATAAATATGTGTAGAAGGTCCATGCAAACGACGCACCTCTGTTGCTGCAGATTTTGCCATCTGGAGATGTGCATCTTTTCTTGATCTCCCAGGGGGTGATGTCACACTGGAATTCACATTTATCTCCATGCCAACCAGCCTCACAGTAACAGTTTCCACAGTAACACTTTCCATGGCCTTAAGCCAAAACAAATTTTATACAGTGAGAAAGAGGCAAGTTTTTAAAAGGCATTAACAATTTAACTGTTTTGATCTTCTCTTTTAAAAACTTTTATTGCTAGACTCAGAATAGAAGCAATTTATAGACCATGTATGACTACAAAAATAAGGCAAAAGATAGCTGAATTATACTCTTCCACACTATTTTAGAACTGGTTTTCCTTTAATCATAGATTAAATCTAATCAACAAACACTAATTGACATAATTATTTTTTATATTTTGAAACTTTATAGGTAAATTTTGAAGACTGTAACAGTTAAAATTTAAGCACAGCTGTACACATTAAGGTAGGACACATACTTGGCATGTCTAAGAACACATTGTGTGTTCTTGACTCCTCAGATAGTTGCAGCAAAGGGACCTTGATTTATGACCCACCGACTATGTTGTATATAAGGCTTCCCTTTTTACCTGTCAAGAAGATTTTAGAACATGGCTAAACCAGTTCATTGGAGATAATTATTACCAAAATGAATCATTCAGATGTTCACCTAACAAAACATACATCTCCCAGAAAAGATAGTTGCATCATCTGAGGCTGGATGAAGCCAGCTCCTGAACATTTTGATCTGCTAAGGTACATGTGCCATGTGCTTCATGGCACAAAGCTTTAAAATTAAGTAGCTGCATATCTTACTAATCTTAAAGCAAGAAGCTAATTATTTAATGTCAGATCAAGTCAGGATCTTATTCTTTCTTCCTTTACACTTAGTAGACTTGGTCATGTCTATCACAATCTGGTCAATTTCTATTCTTATTTATCAAGACTGCAAATTGTTGAACACAGTTTTTTCCTGGTTTTGCAACTACACGTGGAGTTTTCATTACAATTGTTTGATTACAAGTCAAAAAACAATGAATTTAATTAGATAGTTAAATAAAAAAGACAATCTAAAATAATCCTTATTACCAAAAGGTTGATCCTGAACATTGGACAAGAAATAAAAGGGAAAATGCTAAAGGAGTGTAATAATTTGATCTACTGGCAATTTCACAGATTAAGACATCGAGTACTTCATTCTTCACTCACGCTTTTATACTCCTCAAATAAATATGAATGAAATTCTTAGATTTGCCACTATCTCTTGCTCTTGACAGAAGGAAAAGTCACTCACTTAGAGTAAAAAGCCTTAGTGAAAAAAAATAAAATATCAGGGTCAGAATTTAATTTGCTAGAAGATATGATACTTTTTTAAAAATAACCTGTGTCTTGATTCCAAAAGTTTATGTAACCTCATATAAAAAGTGATAGTCAACTGACTGATAAGAATTCAACTGAAGGTGGAAAAGCTTAACATATCTTTGCAATTTTGCCCTACCTAAGAACTGATTTGCTTAAAAATTGCAGTGTCCTTGTGCATGTCATCTCTATCTCAGCATGGCATTGTATGCTTTTCCAGGATAAAGTCCCAGCTCACAGTTGAGGAAATTATGTACCGTTGACCTTCAGTTCATGTGCTGTCATATTCCCTTATTCTGCCTATGGCCTGGTTCAAAACATGATTTTGTACTGTAGAGGTTTGTTAGAAAGCAAAGCAACATGTAACACTCATAAGTTGTGTGCATAAACTTGTCAGCTTACAACAACCCAACCAAGCCAAGCAAATCATTGGTTTATAATTTATATTTTACTTTAGAACACTCCAAAACTTCCATGAGGTATTGTGGCTTTTAGGCTGATCAATTACTGACTTTAGAGACTTGAAGCTACCAACATTTTTTGTCCCTTTATATCAGCATACATTCAATTCTCCATACATATAAAACTAGTTTCGTGCACAGATGCATTTGGTCTTTTTTGGATTATGGCATGAGTGGATGAGGCAATAAGAAATAAAAGCTAAGAAAAGTCTAACAATATAAATCAGCAGCAAAACAGGTGTGGGAAAAAACAGACAAAAACAGCAGTAGGAGAATTTACTGAAACAAATGAATGGCAATTTTTTTATCATATTTAGTACCGTGAGCAATGGTCAAATATGAAGGGAAGCACTGGCATGTATAAATTGTTTCCCTCCACTCATTTTATTTATGCAATCACTGGAAATCCTATACTCTGCCCCTAAATTAGGACTTCAGAGGACCATTCTGTAGACCTCATTTAAAATCCGTGCTTAATCCTAGGATTAAAAAGAAAAGTTCTTTTTGCCTTCCAAGGCACTTAAACAAATAGAGTTTATTTTGCTGTCTGTGTAAGGAAAAGACAGAGAAAGCTATTTTACACAAGTACTCTGTCTCTTTATACATACACACACAGGAGGCACTATCACCAGATAAGAATAGTGTAGGAGCAGATTGGAACAGTCTTGTGGGCACACAGACACAATCTGCACGTCTGTAGCTTGAGCAATATTTGTAGCACCTTCCAGCTCAAGGACCAGCCTCCTTTGCAATCTGGGCAACAGCATTTATAATGCCATAAATGGTGTGTGTTGCACAATATTTAACTGCCAGATACCTGCCTTATAATGACACAAAAGTACCGTTTGAATTTTTGGTTGCCTTTATATACATCAGCAGAGTTCAAGTCCATCTTATTTTCTAGCCTTTCCTATCACAGATTAAATTTTTCCTTATTATTTTCTCTTATCTTCTGAACTGCTCCTGAGTTATCATCCTACATTTATTCTCAGTATTTTTAATTTTTGTTTCCTTGACAAAATTTTAATAATCTTTTTTGTTTTGTTGGTTTGGGATTTTTCCCCTATCTTGTCCATTCTGTTCTCTCTCATCTATGCCATGAAGCATTCACATTTCTCACATATTTTACTGAAGACAGACACACTAAGCTATGAAATACCTTAGAAAATGATCTTGTCCAATCCTTTTTGCAGTCCTTCCAAAAAGAGGAGAATATCACAGTATTCATGCATTTTTTAACCTAATTCTTAGTTTATTTTTGCATCTGAAATTTCCACTTACAACTTGTAAACTAAATTCTTGCTCAGTAAAGAATTTTTGTAGAACCACACAAATAAATAGCAGCCCGTATTAATCTTCACTATATTTCTTGGGCCCATTAAGATACATACCGGTACAAATTTCTCCTGTTTCATCATCAATGCATTCTCTGTCATCACATTCACAAAATTTGCCATACACCAGTCCATTTCCTTCTGAGTTTGCACATTTGCACCTGCCACACTGACATGTGCCTGTAAACATTTAAGAGACATTATTCAAAGATTGCAGATTACAGAAAGAGTTTCATTAGTCTGTCAGAGATGGTACATATTTTATTTCTGAGAGGGCTGAAATCTAAGGATCATCCACCCAAATAAAGACAGACACAGAAATAATCCATATCAACAAAAAGCCTAATCTTAGCTGTACAGAGATAGAACATTTGAGTGCCTTGGAAGTGTGGAGATGTTTTTTTTCACGACATAAACCACAAAAGAAAACCATCTGACCTAATGAAAAGCCAGAGCACTCAGGCACTGCCAAGGATTTGTAAACAGATCTCTCTTCTATCACCTCTCATCTGGCCACACATTTGCTCCTTGGTCTTTTGAGGAGGGTTGCCCCTCAGCTCAGTAGCTGCTTCCCTCTGTGACCTGCCCTCCCAAATAGGAAAAGTTTGTTTTATTGCTCCCTGGGAAAGAAGAATCCCCCCTTTTCCCTAAGATGGTCTATCTGACCTGATGTCATAAATAAATATATGAATGAATTCCACAGTCCAAAAAAATCATAAATACATTAAAATGACATTAGAAACAAAAGCATTACAATGCCAGTCACATGAGAGACCCCTTTTCCCTACCTTTACTAAAATGGAAAGGGGAGGAACTTTGTGCAATATCACAAGGGGCCTTGTGGTCAGTAGTCTCACACAGGTTGTTTCAACAGTCAATGGCATCACTATGCCGGCAAGTACAGATTAAAAAAAAAAAAATTCACAATATTCAGACTCATATGACATCCATATGTATTTTAGAAAAGATGGTTATAGGCATCAAAAAAGTTCTCGAAAATAGAAGTTTTATGCTGATATAACACAACAAGTTTGCAGAAACCCTTATAAGCATAGCACAACTTCTAATAAACAGCATGTTAATGCAAAGAACAGAAGTATTGGGTTCTGTGACAGACACGGCCATTCTAAAAGAGTAAAGTTCAAAAATGTTTGCAAGAGCTAATTTAGTAAGGTAATAATAATAATACAACTGATAATTCAACATAAGCAACCTACAGAATTGGAATTATTTGCTACATTTACTTGTAAACAAATACAAATGCAATTTTTGAGAAAACTATCATGTTTACAGATAATTCATGAACAGAAAGAAGATAAAACAGAAATTGATTCCTATACTGGGTATCTAAATAGGTCAGAGAGACTGTGTATCACAAAAGCGTTCATTCCTTCTATTGCCAAAAGTGGTAATTGGTCACACAGAGAACCTCAGTTTAGGTAGGATATCCTAGCTGCTCTGACAAATGATTAGGAACAGAGTCAGCAAAGTGAAATTTTAGGTGGACCGTGATTGATTAATGAAAATTATTACAATAAAAGACTATTTGCAACCACAGAGCATTGTTTTTGATACAGCTTATGTTATCCTTTCCTATATTTTATTGGCAATTGAAAAACAGAGCTCAGACCCTAACGACGTTGCTAGTAGTATATGAAAAGTCAATCCCACCAAGACAAAATACATATGGCTACAGCCCATCAAAGTTACCCCAAGCTCCCTAATAAGTCTCATCAGAATTTGTGTCCTGTTTAATATCAGCAAAATCATTTATTCTTCTCATAATGCCAAAACCACTTCTCGCTTAGCTATTTGGAGTGGTTGTTAAGCTATGATAGTTCTCCTGTGAAGACTGGGGCCACTTCTAACCAAGGAAAGAAAGAGGTCCTTTTTTAAGCACTTTGACTAAATACATTGAACTTACTTATTTTTGAGAGTCAGTTTCTCATTTAGCTGTCTCTCATGTCTCTCTTGATTGCAAGTTTCATACCACCTACACTATTGTCATAAATGAAATGTATCATTTACTCACTATGCTACATGCTAGTAGTTTTATGTTAAATTGGTTTCACATCATGTTGTGAGAACAAACTTCTTGGTAACAAGTCCCACAAATCCTCGGAATTCTCTGCTCATGTCAGCAACTAATTTGTGAGAAATGTATTTGTATGAAAATAATGTATGGACACCTACGGAAATCAAAGACAAGCAACAGTGAGCTGAAGTGGGGTTCTTGAAAGATTCTTTCAATTGGAGATCAATGTAATGGAAAAACCAGAAAGCAATTCCTGGTCAGAAAACTTGACTGGTAGAAAACACCCTTTAAATCAGTATCATTCTGCAGTGAAGTCTTCTACAACACAGTTTGGTTTTCCTCTGATTTTTTTTTAATGAAACCGGTTTCTATTTAAGTAGGATGCCTATAAGATTAAACAAGTAGAGAAGAGAGTGTTACCAAATCAAAAAAGTTAAGATGGAAATGCCCCTTAAAATGATTCAGCAGATCTTCTACAACTGATTTTAATAATCACAGGTACAACTCGGAAGTGTCTCAAAAAATTGCATAGCTTTCAAATGCCCAGGAAAAATGTTTTCAAATGCCATTTCTGCATTCTGTAAACACAAACACGCAATAGAAATTACATCATTTCCTATGTTAATGCCATTACTACAACATTTTGATGAGGAAAATAAATAACACAGCTGCAGTTTCATCAACTCAAAACAGCTATGGATAAACCAGAGTACTCAAGTAGGTGTTCTGAATCAGTGTACATTATATGCACAGAAATAGGCCTATTGGAACATTTTAGTAAACATACAGTTATTTCTCAGTCTCTTGAAACACAGTCTACAAAATTACTAGTTAGAAATGACAATGATTCTCAAAATAACACTGGGAGAGCACTAAGGTATCAAAAGCAACAAAAGACATCTTACCTGCACCAGAACAGATGATATCTTGTGAGTTCTTGCACATTTCATTGCTTTTCTTCCGTGTAAGATTGCAAGTAGTTGGATACTGACAAGCCTCACCATACCAGCCTTCATCACATTTGCACTTCCCACAGTCACACCTTCCATGGCCTAGCAAAAGAAGGAAAGAGCATGTCAAATCCCTTTTTTTTTTCAGTCAGAAAGTGGTATTTTCTTATCCAGCTTTTAAAATAGATTCTATCAATTACATTTTTAATGAACATGACTAACATTATCTTAACGTAGTTCATATGCAATTAAAAATAGAAGGGCTTCACCAAGGACAAGTCCTGCTCGACCAACTTAGTGGTCTTCTATGAAGCAGTGACTACATCAGTGGACAAGGGAAGGGCTACAGATGTCTTTTATATGGAGTTCTGTAGAGCCTTTGACACAGTCACCCACAGCATCCTTCTCTAAACTGGAGAGAGACGGATTTGATGGGTGAACGGTTAGGTGGATAAGGAATTGGTTGGATGGTCCCATCCAGAGGGCAATGATCAACTGCTCAGTGTCCTGATGGACATCACTGACAGGTGTTGTCCCTCAACGGTCTGTACTTGGACCAGTGTTATTTAATATCTTCATTAATTACATACACAAAGGGTTCAAGTGCACCCTCAGCAAATTTGCAGATGTCACCAAGCTGAGTAGTGTTATTGACACACCTGAAGGACAGGATGCCTTCCAGAGTGACCTGGACAAGCTCAGGAAGTGCATCCCTTGGATTCTCATGAGGTTTAACAAGGACAAGTGCGAGGTGCTGCACCTAGTTTGGGGCAATCCCTCGTATTAACACAGGCTGGGGGATGAACAGATCAAGAGCAGCCTTGCCCAGAGGGACTTGGGGGTGCTGGTGGATGAGAGGCTGGACAATTTTCACTATTTATGTTGCATATTAAGTATCATTTTTCACATTAACTTCCACATGCAAACTTTTATCACTTCATTCTTTAGCATTCCTATACAATTTTAGGTAGCAAATGCAGAAACAATTTAATCTCTTTTAAATTAGAGCATTCAATTTTAAAATAAATATCTTTTGAATATATATATGATTTACAGAAGATTCCCTTCCTATCACTACATCTTAAAACCAGAATCTAATTGCAGTCTATTTTAAATGCATCTGTTCCTGCAGTTACACTCAACTGCCTGAAAAATACAAGCTCAGCCTGCTGCCTGTGAGAAGGAATTTAAATAATTGTTGTAAATAGACAATTCTAGCTAGTGAAAAGAGAGTCTCTTTTGTTGCTCAATGAAACTTTGCTTGCCTTCCAATATCATCCTGAGACAAGATACAGTTCAATAGCTGCAAGAATATAAATCAAAAACATAAGAAAACATGGTAGTTCTTGTTTTAAAACATTAGTTGCCACCTTAAAAACTACTGAATAACTCTGTTGGTAAAGGACAAGAAAAAAAAGGATATAAAATATAGAATAAAAACCTACTCTTGTCATAACTCTGCTTCATTGACAGACAACAGCATAAGCCATTTCAGAAAATGGTGTTAAATCTTGGGGTAGCTAACAAATAAACTAAAGATTTTCCATTTTCCTTCCTTTGAAGGATTACTTGTCACTATGACTTTGCATTGTCTATGTTAGGCACTCTTGTGAATTAACAGTTCGATGTCTGCTGGTGAAGAAAAAATATTTTAATAAAAGTAGGATGCATTTTGCCATTCCCATGTCTAAATGACAGAGTAAGGCAGAAGACACTCCTTATCAGTTATTACCAATGGTCCAGCAGCACTAACCTCTCTCAGTTAGAGATGCATTAATCTAACACTAATCTAATGAAGCATGAAGGAAAAAAATAATTTCACTTAAAATGCACACAGTCTGTTTAAAGAAGATTAATAAAATATTTTTATGGAAGTGGTTATAGAGAGCAGTTTCTTGGCTTTATTTAACAAGAAAATAAAAAAAATTAATTAAACTTTGAGAAGCAACAAAAGATCACTTGCATGCAACTGAAAGAAACGGTCAGGGATCTAACTAATATGAATTTGTAAGATTACACATGTGATTTTCACCCTGACCATCCCTTAAAATATATTAATTTTTCAATTTGGATTTTGTTTTAATTGTAAAGCAATGGCAATATTCTGCCCAAAAATTTGGGTGAGATGGTTGGTCTGCACACTGAAGTGCAGAAGGCCATAAAACTGCCTGCAATAGCTTGTATACCTCGCCGCATCTTCCCTGCCACATGGAAGATGCAGTAGATCTGCAAGCCAGTTTGACATAGGAATCCTCTCCTTGCTTATTTCCCACAGCCACAAGTACCAATATTATTGTCTTCCTCATGGCAAAAAAAATGATGTGAAGAAGTATAAACCAAGTATGTGATAAACAGTAAGAAAATTAGAGAAAGCACAGAGGTTTTCTTACTGGGTTTAGATTTCTTTCAGAAAGGTTTTTGTAGGATACCATTTGTTGTGTATAAATTTCTGTATTATTTAGAAAGGAAATAATAATATGAAGTAGTAAATAAGGAGTAACTAGTACTATGAAAGCTATGAGGTGAGATTGCAACTTCCCAGAAAATGAATTCTGGCAATAAAGGGCAGACACAGGTATTTGAGAAAAAAATTTGAGAAAAGTGAGGGATAAGACCTCACTAAATAGTACATCAAGGAAGCTGTATCTCAAAGTGATGACACAATAATTCTTTTTGTTTTAATAGCTGTAACACAAATAAAAACTAAACATAAATAAACCAGAACTTCATTTTTAAAAAACCAAAACAACATCAACAAAAATCCAGAAAATAAAGAAATAAGGAAGACTCAAGAAAATACAGTCATTCCTTTAAGAAAAAGACTGGCTGTAGACTGAAAAACTTGTAGCTTCAAATATGGGGAGAAACCTTTTATACCAAAGGGCTCCATTTCTAACTAGATGAGCAGTCACCTCAGAGAGTATATCTGGACTATGCAGAAAGCTTGTGGGGTGGAACATAAAAAACAATATGCTACAAAAACTGTCAGATGTCAGAAAATATATGAAGAAAGTGAGAACAGAAAATGTTAGGCAGGGTCAGATCTTGCAAAATTGCAAGTACTAAAATGTACTTTCATCATCCAAATAAAAAAAAAAAACCACAGGAAAAAGAGTGGCTTCACCAAGCAGCAAAAATCACTTAAGATTAAAGAAAATTTACAGGCAGTCCAAAACAAAATCAATATGGGGATGTTGACTACTAGTAGCAAATGCAGTGTGGCTAATGACACGGTGTGTGGAAATGAAAATTATTTATTTAAGATGAGAAGAAAACAAAGACATAAAATTATTCTTAAGGAAGTGTCTAGACCAAGAGGGCAAGACCCCATAATCTCCATTTGGGAGTACTTAAAATACTTGTACATGAAAGGGCAGTTCAACAGCAAAGACTTTAAATGAATCTATCAGGCTGGCAGTCAAATGTCTGAAAAATAAAACCTACATTTTATTTCTTTCAAGCAGAAGGAGTATATGTGATCCATAAAACATAAAAACAAGTGCCTGTGACCTCATGAGTTGTGCCAGGATTTGAAATAAACCGTGATGCATTGCATAGCTAGAGACACTGAAGTAATGAAAATGGAATATTATGAATAACAGCTTTACTCCAAAATAGACTATCATTATGCCAAAATAACCTGGCATATCTTTCTATGAGATAATGAATATTGTAAGAAAAGGAACACAGGAAATCCATTTGATAGGATCATATATGTTGGATACAATGCTACTCAAGAAAAGAAAAATTATTCTGGATAAAACGCTCTAGAAATGTAAAAGAATCACAACATAGGCTAAAGGGAGGAAACAACATTGGGAAAAAAAGGAATATTACTCCAATAGAAGATGACTGGCTGTGTTTCAAATGATGTTTTTGGAATTGTGTGCGTTTTACTGATACTGATATAAAAATTCAGATAACACCAACATTTGGCGATAAAAAACCTGTAAAACCTTAGTAGAAAGGTGAAAATGAAACATCATACAAAAACAACTGGACTAGCAATCTGAAGGACTGAAGTAGTAAGTGGATTGAGAGTGGAAATACAAGCACAGGATCATACAGTAGGGGCAAGGAAATGATGTCACAGGCTCATACCTCCCCAGTTGGAAACCACAAGAAGAATGTGACTGCATATTGACATCAGCTCCAAAAAGATGGTGTGACTAAGCCTTTCACTGACAAGTGTCTGAGATGTACCCATTAAATATATATCATCAGGGACAGGAAGTGATAACAAATCTGCATTTTAAATTATACACTATACATTATATATTACAATGTATGTAATTCGGTCCTGAGCCGACTTTATCCTTGAAAACTGCCATTAGGCCTCTAAACCTTGGAAGACTGAGCCATTTTCCAGGGAAAACATTTGCAAAATTTTAGCCAATTGCAAAGTTACAATTGGTTGGAAATTTAAACATCTGAGTAGAAAGATATTAATTTAAACCAGAAGCATTTGGCTCTGATCACTTACTTTTGCACTTAGAAACTTAACCTCATCTTTAATGTCTTTTTAAATTATTTTTTTTTTATAATATATTAGCATGCCTACAGGTCCAGGAGCAAAGATACAAAGGTAAAATTTCTGATTAAAAGTTCTGAATCCACATCTGTATTGCACGTATTCAAGGCATCGATTTGGAAGGCTGCTTTTGCTGAGCTCTGTCTGTAATCCATCATGAGAGACGCACTTCTGCAGAGTGACTCAGGTCCTGTGTGGGCTGAACAGACCTCAGAGGTTGTCTGTCTTTCTTCACTAAATTGCTGGGAAGCTGGGACTTTGGTGCATCACTAGATAGGTTTGCATGCAAATAGAGATTCATTCATTTAATTTTCTTTTGCTTCATTTATCTATACAATAATCTATGTCAGGCTTTAAATATTCTCACATACTTTGAATAAAAAAGGAGCAGGATGTCAGCTTTGTTATAGGTTGAACTGCATCAATTTATAAAAACAATTATATTAAATAATATTGGACAAACCAGAAACTAAATTTGAACATTGCTTTCATTTCTATGTGTCTACAGAAATTTTAGCATTTAGCAGTACTATTGTTATTTCCGTGCATCTTATTGGAAAAGATTCTCTCCAATTTTGTATCAGTTCTCATTAATTATTTTATTACATACAAATGTTCACTGTGACTGAAATCTGCTACATCCTTGTAGTTAAACTTTCCATAGGCAATGTGAGCAGTCAAAACAAATTACTTGGTTTGTTACCTCCCATGTTCTTGCTAAGAACATGTGTGAATGTATGCATGTTTATCTGCCATGGCTACAGAGCAGTGGTGGGACACAAAAATGTAGACTCCTTAGGAACACTGAACAGAAAACAAAAATAAAAAAAGAAGGGTCTTGATGTGAAGACCTTGAATTGAAAGAAAGGTGTCTGGGATTCAACTCCTTTATCTTTCATTTTCTGGATAACTTCTAGCACAGGACAACATCACCAGGAGTTCAAGTGATGAGCTTAAAATCTCTTCTTTATAAAGCAAATATTGTTAATTGACTTTTTCATAGAAATTCTGGAAAGGATAAACTTATTGATACTTAAGAGCTTTTAGATGTCTTGTATGACTGGAGGTAGCTAGCTTAAAAACAAACCAACAGCCCCAAAAGGCAGTATACTACCTTTGAAATTACAGTCACCATTTTTCTCAGCAAGATTAATAGAGCACTCCCGGCCTAGAAGGTAATGTGAAACATGTGCTTATTAAGCTGCCAAAGCTTTTAAATAAATTCTTGGTTCATTAAGTAAACACAATTGGAAATACTGCCTTTAGAATGATACCTCTTTATGTGGTTATGCCATATTAGTTACAGCAAAGTAACCCTCACTTCAAAAGATGTGTCTTGAGTGTAGACATCCAGGCTGTTTGACCAGACTTTAAAATACACTCAAATGTCCTTGCTGTCACATATTTTTGATATCTAAAGCCCAATTATTCTATGTAAGAACACAACTGAAGGTAGTTCTCATTTCAAAATTGCAATGGAATCAATTTTCTACAGACAGGTGAGATCCTTATGCTAAGGATTCCTCTCGCTATCATGAAGTCACTCATCAGAAGGAAATCAACAGCTGGCATGATAAATGAATTGGGCACATTACTATGCATTTTTAGCAACCCCTGAGTGATTCCTGAAGTGCTTTTCAAATCTAAAAAAGCAATAAATTAAACAGGTGAAGATATATGAAGAATATGTTGTTATGGATTCCTGCTTCAGATTGGGATATTAGATAGGAAGGATGATTGGGTTGTAAGACTTGAAAATTTTGGAAAAAAAATTAAAACGTTCTGCAATTTCAACCTAGACCAGCACAGTGAAGATGTTTTTAATATTTCTTTCCAACTGGATGACTTTCTTTCCAGTAGTTAGTGAAATAGATTCTGCTACTTTACACTAATGCAAAACTAGTGAAAATATTTCAGATTACACTAGGATAGAATTTGCAAAATGGACTTTTCTATTTAGCCGCATTTGAGATTCTCAATAACTGTGCCTTGAACTCTGATGAAGCCTTTCTCTGAATCTCCTTTTTCAGAACTGTTAGAGTTGCAGTTTCAGAGGCGGGGTGGGATGAGAAGTTGGTATTATTACTTTTTTAATCTATTTCAGTTAGTATAATTAGTCTCTTTTCAGGGTTGGGTCTTGGTTGTCTATGTGCACTTCCCCCAGTGAAAGCCAGGTCTTCTCAACCTTTTCAGTATGCCCTAGGGATTCCGCCCCTGCTGGAAGGAGGTTCAGCAATGCTGGGGTTTTCACAAGAATACTGCCTCCTCCTTCACATCACAACAACTTGTTACTCTCCCTATGCTGACAGGATGAGGTTAAACTATAGATAGACCAAGAGGACTACCTAGAATTTAGAAACAATGCCCAAAAAAGCCAGGGGGAAATTTCAAATGAAAAGATGCCTAATGATAGCAGAATTTTTCAAGCCAATTTTGTCACTGAAGCTCCTTTATCAACAAACCACAGTCCTGATAAGAATTTCATCAGAGATTTCAAAAGCAACACAGTAAGCCCAGAGACCTTTAAGGATGAAAAGAAATTTAACCTTATTTATTTCTCAAAAGGCTATTAAAAAGTAAAGAAAACTCAACTCACTGGAACTTAGATGTTCTCACATTAAACCAATTTATTCGTGTTTATGCGGAGTGTCCAGACCTTGAAGTAGCCCAGAGTAACAGAGAAAACCACTGAGCAGGGAGCTATGGGCAGCCTGAGGGACTGAGTCAGTCAGACAAGAGTACACAAGGTCTGCAGCACAGTTTGCCTCTCAGCACTCTGTAGTGATTGGATTCCCCACGCGCAATAAAGTTTTTGTGAAATGGATTTTCAGAGTTAGAACGAAAACTGATGACAAATCATCTCAATCTAGTTATTACTGGAACCTCTTTAACAACGGAAACATCATCAATGTTGTTAAATTTTAACTCCAACAGAGGTATGGATAAACGGATAAAACCAAAATAAACTACTGTATTTACTTCCTAAGAAAAAGCAAAAAAATACTCTTCTTGCATTTGTAGTGCTATGTGTTACAGGGATTGCATTGAACAATGTTTTAGTAAATAAATATTAAATAGTATTCTAAAATTAAAAAAAAATCAGAATTCACATTAAAATATAGAAAAATTACCAGAGGTAGCTGTGAGGTCTTGATTGCTGATACTATTTCATTTTGTGGTTAAAAATCAACTAGACATAGTGGATATTTCTATTATACACACTCTACCGTATTATTTATAGCAATAACAACTTGGTTTCATGTTGAATTGCATCAATGTGAATACAGAAGGTTTAAATCTTCCAATCATCTCCCAATAGCAGTTGTGCAAATAAGCTGATTTAAAACTACTTTTGTTAAATTTGGAGATGAAAATTATTAGCATTTGCAGAAGAATATTTAAAGAAAACATTTAAAATTACATGTATTAGATAAATGCAAAACTATAAATAAGAAACTATGAATCAGATCAAACAATAACTTAAAATCAGTATCTTTAGAAAAGAAAATAGACTAGAAAATGAAATTGAAATCAGAAAAAAAAAAATTGAAATATTGCCCCCGGAAGGTATGAATACTCTTCACTACTGAGACTACTGTTATCTTTCTCTGCCCAAAGAGGTCATTATGAATAATTTTATTTAGTCTTGGAATTTAAAACTTTACTTACAGGCAATTGCAATTCCACTGACAAGATTAGAAACTAAATTAAAGTAATGCTTATAAAAGACTTTTATTGCACATACTGGTCATAGTACTGGTTTTTTAATATATGCTACTCTAATCCTATATTTCAGAATTTCAGAACAATTTCTGAGAGTCCAGGAAGGATTTTCACTCTTTTACATGGTCTATTACTCAGTTTAAATGCTTGAATTTTTTCCCTCTCAAATATCTGTCTCATCAAGAGACAGATAGACAGATATAGGTGAGATTGTCTCCTGTGCTCTTAAAATTTCTCTGCACACAACTCTTTGTGTCAGGTTATACAATCGTGTAGCACTTTCTACATCTCCATCCTTCTTCTGCTTAAATGTTTTAAAAGTCATTAGAAATGAATGTTTTCAGCAAATAAATATTAAAACAGTATAATATGTAAAAAATCTTTTTAATATCAAAGAGTTCCAGATGACATAAAAAATGGTTTTGGAAGTTCATTTTATGGCAAATTTTGAGGTAATTTTTTCATCATTGTTTAAAAAAAAAGCAAGACAGAAAAGGTTTTCAAACATTTCTACTCCAATTTCATTGTGTCCAGTTGCAACACATGGCAGGGATAATACATAGTTTTAGCACTTTTATATACTGGACAGCGCTTTCAGACCAAATGGTCTTTCATAGCTTAAGTCTTTTACTTGAGGAGTATATAAACTCCACAGTTGTATTTGTAAAAAAAGCTATGTGTTTTATTATTACACACATGCAATTAGTATTAAGTTTGTTCCCGTGTATACATACACATACCTCAAGAATCAAATACACATCTTTCCTCTCTCTGTACTGAGAAGGTCCAAAACACAATAAAAAAATTAATCATACTGCTGATCAGTGACATCTCTTCTTCTCCCTCTTAGCTATGAATTCAAAATCCCTGTAAAGTGAAATGAGTCAATTTTAATAAAAATCAATTGGATATTTTGAATGATTAAAATGAAGGAAAGCAATACCCAGCTGAATCAGCTCCAGTTTGTTACCCTGGAGGTGGCACAAGTTGATATCATTTTAAATGTGACTCATGCTGTTTAGACAGATGATATAAATATCTCAGGGAGACAGAGATAAATTAGTTTTATCCATCAAAACAGTCTAGAGTCAAGGTTTCCATTAATAATTCAATTTTTCTGTGAAAGATTTCCTACTTATTTTTAACCAAATGGTTTCTCTTTTTTTTTTTTTTGAAGAGTAAAAATAATCAACTTTTAAGTGAGAAGATCTTTAAATAGGCAGAGCAAGTATTCTTTGGCTTCGCTAGAAGACAGCTTTTCCATATGTTACTTTACCAGTGTAGACTTTTTTACAGATACTGCACATATCAAACAAAATTATACCTGAGAGATGAACAATTCCTTTCCATGAGATAACTTTCAGATAAATTAACCCTGGTGGGGTGGGGGAAGAGAATTGGAATGGGAAAAGTGAGAAAACTCATGGGTTGACGTAAAGACAGTTTAATAGGTAAAGTAAAAACTGTGCACACAATCAAGACAAAATAAGGCATTCATTCACCACTTCCCATGGGCAGGCAAGTGTTCAGCCATCCTCAGGAAAGCCAGCCTCCATCACACATGACGGTGACTTGGGAAGAAAAGCGCCATCACTCTGAACATCCCTCCTTCCTCCTTCTTCCCCAAGCTCCATATGCTGAGCATGACACCAGATGGGACATCCCTGTGGTCATTTGGGATCACCTGTCCTGCCTGTGTCCCCTCACAACTCTTTTCTCACCCCAAGCCTGCTCCCTCGTGGGGTGAGAGGCAGAAAAGGCCGTGACTCTCTGCAAATGCTGCTCAGCAGCAGCTGAAACATCTCTGTGCTGTCAACACTGTTTGCAGCACAGATAGAAAACACAGCCACAGACCAACTAGCATAAGGAAAATCCCCCATAAAAGTCAGCACAACCCCATTTCCGGGGTCTAGTCAGTTTGGTGTGTGCTTAAGATTGACTAACAAATGTTTTCCCAGATGCCCCGCACTGGCTCCTTCCATGGTCTGTGGCTACACGTGACCTTTTGGGCTCCATAAACCCAAAAGTGATGAACCAAATCTGACTGAAGGAGAATTTCTGACTCCCTGTGAGATTAAACATACCACCATCCCCCTATGAAAACCCCACAAATTCTGTAGGATTTTTATTTTCAAAAAAATGGGCACATAAATTTAATAAAAACTGTGCCCCCAAATGCCTGGGACATTAGCACTGAAGAGACAGCTAAAGATGATTAGGCTAAAATATACCTAGCTAAGTACAAACCAAATGTTAACAGTGTATCAGACCACTGAGGGGGAAAAAATAAATCACAAAATTATTCAGGAGTAAAGCTGCATTATGCATGTTGCACATTGAAAATGAATGCAGCTGGTACTGCAGCTTACGTAGAACACAGGCTGACACCACAAACTTGCTTTAAGGTCCAGATGAGCTCAGAGTAAATGTAATAACATTTGATTTGCTACATATTAAATAAGTGGCCACATGTGGGGATTTACCTTTGTCTTACAGTTCTGATGGGAACATCATTTTCCTTGACGGTCAAAATGACCCATAATGGTTACTTCTAAAAAAATCCTATAAGAGCTCTGAACGGCATCACGAGGGTGAACCTCAGCACAGGCAGAAATCAGGCAGCTTGACATGCCTCCATTAGAAATCCTTTTGATGCTGCAGAACTTAAGGTTGCCAGCATCTGAGGAGATGTAAGGTTATCAGTGCTATTCCTTTTTTCCTTCTTGTGTTATCTCCAATAAAATTTTAAACAATACGTAATGGACTCTGAGAGCCTTTTTTATTGGGATTCACAACAAACTCTAGCACAGGTGTGTTACAATTCTCTTTAGCATTCTCTAATGAAATCCCAGACATTCTACCAATTTCTGGTTATCTGCTGGTCAAACAAGTCCACGTTAAACATGCCAGTTACAGAAATATTACATGAAACAAGTCAGCTGGGTAAGACAGCTCCAAAGAGTACAAAAATGAATCAAATATTATTTACAGCATGGTAAACCTAGTGGCCAAAGGGTCAAAATTACAAGCCTGGCATGATCCTGAGCAGCATACAGATGAACCCATACCTAACTGAAGCCAACACACTGCACAAGGCCTGTTCGATGACCATGTAGACACCACTGAGTCAGAAGCTAAAAGCTTTATGCTGTTATCTCCTTTGCATAGTGAGCTAGAGGAGAGAAAAGGGGACACACCCTCACAAAACAACCACAAGCCTCCTGCAATGACTACACTGAAAAGAAATCTATCAGCATCACGAAAAGTTATTGTTGTTTAGTAATTGTGCTTAAGAAATGACTGACTGGTGATCCAAAGACTTCAATTTTCAAACCCAGGATCTCTTGGATGACGTGCTTTCTTATCTGATATAATTACATTTAGTGTTATCTGATAGACTGTTAACATTTGTTATCAAAGTTGTGTATATGCTTTACAAAACAATTTATCCATAATTTCATTGTAAATATAGTTTATTAATTGAAATTGATAAATTTATTTAATGGCACTAAATCAGAGTTTTTATATATGTAGGAAATTAAGGGCTTGCACAATCTTCCTTTAGCTCAAGATCATCTATATAATGAACCATGTCCTTTAGAATTGAGTCTAGTAGAAAATCTGGTCCCTCTTTCTTCAAAACAATGCAGACACACATGACAAAGAAAACAGAAATGGGAAACAGTAGCTTGTCACAGATTTAAATTGTTAAATACCAGCTAGTAATCTCGAAAACTGAGTCACTACTGTCTCCAAAACTTTTGCTAGCATATGGGGAAAACTCATTACAAAAATTGGAGGTGTATAAAACTGGAGTATTCAAGTTTGCCCTAACATTTAAAAACAAACTGAGCACTGCACATAGTTTTAATAGACCATTAACAGAGAAAAAAACATGGTTGCATCAAAATCTCATTTCTGAAAGTTTTGAAAATATCTGACCACCAAGGACAAATATAAGGGTTATACCTCAACATTGCAATGAACAGCATGGCTCAAAAATGAAATACAATTCTGAGCATATAAAGTTGTGCCCACATTTCTCTACTGCCAAATATTAAACAAATTCTTCTTGATATTTGTTTTGGCTATACTCTTCCCCCACTGTACTTCTAGGTATTAGATTTTTCTTTCCTTGCTTTTTGAATATTAATACTCTCTCAACACTGGCTATTTTTTTCCCTATGCTTTTAGAAAAGAAATATTTGTGAAGTTTTATCCTGTTCAGAGATTGTGGTTTTCTTTATCAGCTTTAAGAATCTGAAGTTCAGCAAAATAAAGATAGTTCTTGTTTCCTAGAACATGCCTCAGGTTGACATTTTCTTCTACAGTTCAGCCAAACGTCCTGCAACACCTGTTTTTATCCCTTTCTCCAAAGTACAGTTACCAATTTACCAAGTTGTGCAATGGCTCCTCAGTGAAATTAGACTAGACGTCACTTTCCAATGCATGGTGTATGGTATTCAGGAAATTTTATTTGTGAGCTAACAGAGGCTAAAATATATTGCAATTGCAATGAGTCTTCAAGAAAATGTCAGGTCTGGATTGGCAGCATTCTGACTTCTGAAAATATTCCTCATCCATTGACTTAATTCAGCAAGTGGAATAATAGGAGGATTGGTGAAGAAATCAGGCATTCAAAACAGGATTCCTTAAGAATTCATTGGACTTTCTTTCAAATAGGAAGACTGCCAGAGAGAAGGAGATGGCGGAGATGGAAAAAAATTTACTTTTTTCCAGATGGATCACAGAATCATAGAATCATAAATTCATACAATATTCTGAGTTGGACGGCACCCACCAGTCATCAAAGTCCAGCTCCTGGTTCTCACAGGACAGCACCAAGAATTGTATCATGTGCCTGAGAGAATTGTACAAACTCTTCTTGAACTCTCTCAGGCTGGTGCTGTGACCACTTCCCTGGGGAGTCTGTTGCAGTGCCCAACCACCCTCTGGGTGAAAAACCTTTTCCTAATACCCAACCTAAACTTCCCATCACTTTCTATTTTACCATTCCCCAGGGTCCTGTCACTTTTTACTACAGAGATCAGCACCTGCCCTCCCTCTTCCCATCATGAGGAAGCTGTAGACTGCAATGAGGTCTCCCCTCAGTCTCCTCTTCTCCACTCTGAAGAAACCAAATGACCTCGGATGCTCCTGGCATGGATTTTCCTCCAGGCCCTTCACCATCGTAATGGCCCTCCCTTGGACACTTTCTAATAGCTTTATATTAATAAGTTATATAAAGTAATATAATTATATAAAGGCAGATAGCTAGCTAGCTAGATAATTTGAGAAAATTATGAAAGCATTACTCTCAGTGGCTCCAGCAAGTACCTTGGTTTGATTCAGAGCTTAACTCTGGAGAAAAGAAGTCTTTACCAGGATATGCAATATTCTTGCTTTCTAGACACCTAGACATTTCCCAGATAACATGTCATCATTTTCAGAAAACTCATATATTTTGTCAAATATATATTAGAACTGATTTCTTCAGTTGCCTTTTTTAAAACTTTACATATAGTTCATGGCTCCTCACAGTTCTGCACAGCACAGTCTGAAAAACAATGTAGGCGTAGTAGTGAGAGAGATAGGTTACTAACATAGGAGCCTTGGGTGGTTGTATGTGCTCAGACCTTTTTGTAAAAGGTCAGACAAATTAGGAAGAGCCTTTTGCAAAGTAGGAGCAATTATATGACTTATTTTTTGCATCAAATTACTTAAAGAGCAACACAAAAAAAAACTTCCTTGCCCAGAGAATCAGTGAGAAAATAGCTGGCAGGTGGGAACAGAGCTCCAGCTGTGATAGTATGCACAGATTACTCCTTTTAAACAAAGAGTAATCAGCACAGTATTATACAATTTTAAAATACCAGAGACTGCAATTCATGGCAAACTGATTAATTCTATTTTTATTCCTTGGTTCAAAATAAATCAGGGAAATCTTCTCAACTAAAAGGACATAATGGATAAAAGGTGAGCAGATTGTTTTATTTGCTTTTAAAACATTGTTTCAGATTCTTAGTGTAAAAAGATTATTTCTATGTGTGGGTGGTATAATTGAACTTCTCAGTCTCTTCATGTTGTTTTTCTCCTCAATGCACATTTAAATGTAGTGCTAATAAGTAATGGATTTAGAAAAAAAAAATCCAAACAATTGAATGACATTTTCCATTCCTTACTAAGTTTGAAGCACAGGGAAAAATATATCCCAAAGTTCTGAAGTAATTTTGGGTGAAGTCCTGAATTCTTTTAATTTCAGATATTTATATAGTTCTATTGCCATATTATCTTAGCATATCACAATCTCTTATTAGGTGTTTGTGTGGCCATTTACATTCACAATGCCCAGAAACTGTGGTGAAAATAATTACCCACGTTTTATAGATATGGAATAAAACATACTGGAAGACGTGAAACAAGTGAGTTTAGCTAAAGTTCCCAAGATGTTCAAGGTGAGCCAGTCCCTGTCTTTACACTCAGATCATGTGAATCAGTGGTCTTGTCCCTACAATTTGTACTGTGCACTTCCTTCTTAGAGCGTAGGTGGCCAGGAAGGAATGGCAGAGAACATCCAGAACGAGTACTGTAAGCATAGACAGAAACAGAGGAGACTGGGCTGAATGGCAAAATTCACATTGATTTTCTCATGTCTGGTTTCAATCTCGAGTTTAATCACTCTTGTTCATGACAGAGATGCTCTCTCATCTAATGCAACCATCAGAGGATCTTCAAAAGCTCAATCACAGCAGCAAGAAAGGAAAGCTATTCTTACAAAGGATGCAAGGTACCTTTTGATAACAAATCTCTCACATGCACAGACAAAAAGGCAGATTCTCTGTCAACTTTCAAAAGAAAAAATTCCAAAGAACTTTGGTTGTAATAAATGAAAAAAAGAAGAGGAAAGAAACCCCTCAAAAATTACAGATTCAGTAAACATGACTCTCATTGTTCTTCTGAGTTTGAGATAAAAAGAATGAACATTTTAAAGGACACAATAGAAAAAAAAAAGGAGCCAAACAGTTAAAGAAGTTTCTAAAAGCTTGCCTTACAATAGAAGAGTACTTTTTTTTTTGTTCCCTAGGACTTCTGCACTTTTAAAACATTTCGAGAAAGAATGAAGGAGTGAAAGGTCTACAAACTCTAAAAGGAACCAGTAAGGACAGTTCAGAAATCAAGGATAAAAACAAGCTATTTCTGCTCCTAATTGAGACACACTAATAGGAACACAACATGTACTGCACTCATAATTTTTCTGTTCATGCTGGTTATTCATGCCTTTTCAAGCCTGACATAATCCCAAATCCATTCTAGTTACAGTACAACCTTGGCCAGTCAGAGAATTAAATGGTTATTAATAGAATTTTTTTAAAAGAGACAAAAAATTAACTTGGAAGGAAACCTTACCAGAGTCACAAAACCCAAGAATATTACAATTAACAACTGTTAAAATAGTGTTGTGGGAAACAAGAATGAGTTCAAGTTCCCCTGTTCCCCTTTTGGGGAGCACAGCTTTGTCTCCCAAAGCTTTCCCAATGTGCAATCCTAGCTTTCATACTCTGTGGAAAATCAATTACCACAGAAATTAACATTGTCTGTTTATTATGGATATCTTAGTTGTTTTAAGAAGCAGATCAATTTGAAAGATAGATTAGACAAGGACAAAAATTCATGCCAACATTGAAACTTTCGAATATGGACTAAGTTAAGACTGACTATGATGGCTTAGACAAAAAAGTGTACGTGAATGCAAGATCAACATAACTACTTTGCAAACCATACTTAATATATTAAACACTAATATGGACATATTTCTTTTTAGCAAATAACTTCAGTCAAGGCTTCATAGAGGAAAAAAGAAAAAGTATAAAAGTACAGGCTGAAAGGGGAACACCTAGTATTGGAGAGGGGGAAAAGCGATAGAAAAGGGGAGAAAATGTCAGTGTCTTTAAGTGGCTGTGGCAGTAGGGCTAGGCAGAGAACAGTATTAAATAGAACATGAGTAAGGAACTTGGAAGCAAATGAAGAAATTAAAAGGTCTGAGGGAATGAAAAAAGAAACCAAGGAGAGAAAAAGAGGCACGACCACATGAATAGATAGGACTGGAATATAATGTGGACCACAGAGAATAAAACCACATGACTGAAGAGAGGATTCAGAATAAACAAAAGACAAAAAATAAATACGGAAGGTGAGAAAATATAGACAATTACTAAAATACATACTCAAAATAGAAAAATAAATGAAAGAAGAAGGAAGAAAGCAATGACATGGAAAATGCAAAGAAAAATAAAACATTAAAAAAAACCTTGGCAGAAAGAGCTAACCTTGTCAGTCAAAAGGATGAGATGTGATCACATCAAGAATCAATTTTGGCCTTGCAAAAGATATTCCCAAACACAATGCAATTTCCCTAAAGGAAATGCCTTTATAACAAGAAGAATTAACAAATCAATAGAAGAACTGTTTAATTTTCTTGCTATTAGTTCAAATTCATGTTCTCTCCAAAGAATGACTGAATGACAATCACTAGCAAAGCAGAATCTCATTCATATTACAGTTGCCAATCAAACCTACAAAGCTACAATATATATTCAACTGAGGTCTTTGGTAGATACCTACCATATAGAGGTCCACAAAAAAAACCAAGTTAGATCACAATGAAATAAACTTTTATTTTTTATTTGAATATAAATTAGTCAATCATTCTCCGTTACAAATATTTTAAAATAAAGGTATGTGTAATAGTGTGATGTTCTTGGAAAACATGCATCTTCATGAATTCATTATGAACACTGCTTGGTTTAATCTTAATTAGACAGTGGATATTTTTTTAAATCTTGGAAAGGCTTTAAGATCAGATAAACAGACGCAAATTATTACACGTGCTTCTAATTCCTTCTACGTGGCTCACCTAAATGCATGTCTAACATTAAAACACTATTTTTTCTCATCTAAAAGGATTGGTTATTGCTACTTTGTATTGTATCATGAATACCCTGAAGGATGTCTTCCTGTGACCTCTCCAGTCCACCACTACAAACACATAATCCTTTCTCTTTCACTTCAGTGTCCATGGGATGGAACAGAGATGAAGCAAATGCTGAACATGATGAAAACAAGTCTGAAAACACTGGCTAAATTCCCTTCCTACATCCACACCCCTCACCGTCTTTAGAGGTGCTGATTTTCAAGAGCCTAATTAAGTGCATTGCAAAGCAATTGTGCTTTTTGTTAATTCCTACGGAAGTCAATATTCTTGAGAGTTGCTCAGAACATCCCAGTAAAAAAGCTCCCCCAGAATGTTAGGATTTTTTTCCCTCATGGGGCTGACTGCCCACACAAGCAGCAGGGTTTACATTTTGTGGGCATAAATTATTGGTTAGGAAAAGAAGTGTACATTCATTTTAGAAATACATCACGGGCAAACTGCATTGGAAGTAATTTAGCATTCCTAGTAGTTAAACTTCCATATTACTTCTAAGTGCTATTTAGTAGGCACAGTTTGCCTAGCAACAAGTGCCAGATGTCATTCCATTTCCTGCACACACAATAGAGGCCCATAAATTGCTTCAGGTTTAAGCATTCTGGAATTATAGCTGCTGTTCAGAATTTATTTAGTCACAAAGTATCTTGCATACAAATACTGCACATAATCTCTTTACATAGATGAACATGTCCAAAGATAAACATGTGAGGGAATGCTGGTTTGGCTTTTTCTCCAAATGGTTGTGGTTTTCCAAAGGAAAAGTTTCATTACCTAGGGACATTTTACAAGGGTATGTAGTAATAGGACAAGGGACAACAGCTATAAGAGAGTAGATTTAGATTAGCTATTCAGAGAAAAATTTTTACTGTGATGGCACTAGAACAGGTTACCCAGAGAACTTGTGGAAGCTCCATCCCTGGAACTGTCCAAGACCAAGTTGGACAGGGCTCTGAGCAACCTGGTCTAGTGGAGATGTCCTTACCCATGGCATGGGGGTTAGAACTAGATGATCTTTCAGGTTCCTTTCAATTCAGGCCATTCTACAGTTTTGTGATATTAGCAAAAATACTTTCAACAACACAAATTTAGAATGAGAAACGAATGTACTAAAATACCAAGATTCCAAGGGGACTGTAACAAACCAAAGATTATTTAAAAACTTAGAATGTAAGGCAGAAAATTTGCAATACATAAATATGGCAGGGAACTAACCAAGTACTAATATTTATTGGTGTACTGAGAGTTTGAAGATGAATCTCCTTGAAAAATAGTGCCCTCTAGAGGAAATCAAAAAAACTTGAGTATGAAAAGCACCAGTAGAAAGAGTATTCCTTAATAAAGACAGGGACTATTGATCATACAACCAGAATTTGAAAATATTTTAGGGTGTACATTCTGTATGAAACAATAGAGATCTGAAAAAATACCTGTAATCAAAAAGAAACAAGACCAATATTTAGAAAAGATCAGGTAGGTGGACCATGGGGTCTGAATATTAACCTTTGTATTAGGTAGGTAGGTATTTATTTGTTCAGTGATAAGAATGCAAGATCATAGTGGAAAGGATACCACAATATTTGTGTGAAGTGAAAAGGAATTTGGAACAGATGGTGGACAAAAAGGTAGGGATAAGACTCAGGAAAGAAAGAAGTTCTAAACAGAAGAGTACTGCAGGATTGTGCTCCTCCCTGTTACTAAGTTACCAAAAATCATTGTAAATTTGTCTTCTACACACAACCTTTTATCAGGAGTATCATGTGGAAGCAAAGGTAGTAAAACTACCTAAAAGAATTTAACTTTATCTTACTATCCTAGATAATGCTGTGGCATTTCTCTTCAATTTAAGAGATGATACTTCCATCGGGACCTATGCTAGGGCAAGACCACAATTTCACACAGAGTATTTCCAGATCTATCAGGCTGGATTTTCCTGTCATCGGACAAATAATGTTCTTGTTCTGAAGTTATAAAAATTCCAAAGCAACAATGAAACTACATTCCACACCCTCCACCCCCCATCAGTATTTAACGCTAACTTAAGCATTTATTGTTCTTCAGGTAATATCTGTTTCATGATAATTTTTTATAACAGAAATAATACTTTGTGATACTTCTAAAGTTGGTAATGTAAATAAAAATAAGTACTAGCAGGGAAAGTACACAATATCCCACTTAGCATTTTAATATGTGTATCTGATGCTTAATTTCTCCATGAATGTCTAAAATAGAGAACAGTATATAGAAATCTTAAAGACAGAGCTAAATATTACATTGTTTTTCTGGCATTAAAGTCACAAAGGGTACCTGGAAGTTTTTCCAATGCTTTTCCAGACAAATAATTTCCACGTACAGATATGTACATCCCCCCACACATATAAAATATAAGTACATATATACCTATAAAAATATATACACCATAATTAGCACAAAGAAATGTATAAATTTGGCAAGGGTATTGCAAAAGGAATAGAAAATAACTAAAATGGAAGATAAAAAGATATTTACCATTGTATTTGCTGCCATAAAATGTCAAAATAATTTTTTAAAGGTCACTAAAAATATATTAGGAAAATAAGCCTCAACCGCACACCAATAATAGGTAAAGCAGAAAAATGCAGTGGGTCTGTTTAAAAATCTTTTGAAATAAAAAGTGGGCATTCTTTCAGTACAAATCATCAGTAGATTTTAAGAAAAGCAATTAGAGCAAATTGAGTTTTGTTCTTTTTCTTAGCACTCTCTCTTTTTCAATTTTTTACTTCTGCAATGACTTTTCTTAAACTACTTTTTTTGGAAGGAAATTGGGAGATCAAATGTGAATGGCAACAGACTCTTATTATGCATACTTTTTTTATTTATTAATTCAATATACAAAGCATCTTTTCCTTTTTCACACAATGCTTGCCTTGAAAGACCAATGTAATTCTGTTAACTTGCATTTTATACTGATTTATTTGCCTCTGCATCTTTCAAAAGAGAGCTGCGTTGCAAACTCAAGAATTTCTGATCTTGTAGTTGCAGTTAGAAGGTTGTGAGAAACAATGTCAAAGACTTTACTAAAGTCCAGACACACAACACCCACAGCCCTTTTCCCTGAGCTACTCAATGGGTTATTTTGCTATAGAAAGGGATAAGATGGGTCCAGAAAGACCTGCGTTTCCTAAATACATGCTGGCTTAGCCTGGTGCCCCATGCATGCTCACAATGGCATTCAGGATGATCTGCTCCATGACCTTTCCCAGCCCTGAGGTCAGACTGACAGGCCTGAAGATCCCCAATCCTCCTTCTAGCCTTTCTTGCAGATGGGCATCACATTTGCTGACTTCCAGTCAACTGGGACCCCTCTGGTTTGCCAGGACTGCAGGTAAACAATGGAAAGGGGCTTGGCAAGAAACTCTTATGTTCTTTGGCTCTTTGGAAGTGCTTTTCTTCTATGTTAGCATGGGCAGTCTTGCAAAATACCTCCAGACCTTCCAGCAATAATATATAACAGGTCAGGATGTTTTAGGTTGGACTACACATGGGAATGTGTGTAGGAGTAAGTAATATCAAAATACTCTTTTTTTAAAGAACAGCAATACTATTAAGACTATTAAGACTTTAAAATGCAGAATGCTGAAAGCACAAATCTGAATACTGAGCTTGTTTCAAACGGGGATGAAAGTGAGATTGAGCTGCAATAATCAAATACATCCATACATTTGTGACAGCTAATTGAGACTCAATTCTTAGTCAAGTTACAATATCTTTTTCTTCATGCTTTAAGCTGGTTCAGTATGCACTTTTCCCTCCCATACTGCAGAGCCAGATTAACCCCTTTCACTATTTCTGGCAAAAACAGATCAGCGAGAAAGTTCTTCTAAACATATTGACCCATTTAGTAGGAAGGGAACACCAGGACTTGAATAAAGCTGAAATGCTAGATATCTGCATGATCTTGAGCTGACCTGAACACAGGAGACCTCCCACATGCTATTAAGCTACAAAGCCAAGGTGAAGTCATACTTCCTATGCCATGGCTTTCATTTGCGGTGAGAGCTTTCAAAATAAAAAATAGTCTTGTTGAAATCAGATTTCATCCTTAGGATCTTGTGTCACACACATCCCAGCACATTCTGTCCTGGTACTCTAGCTCAGCCTCTCTGAAGCAGACAGAAAGGAAAAAGCACCAGGGAACAAAAGTCATGCTATTTCAGGAGCAGTTTCCACTCTAATTTCACCAGTGCAGGATAGAAACATCTCCTGCAATTCTAGCTTCCCAGTTCTGTTCCAAGAATTTACTTATCTAATGGTCTGAAACTGCCATGAGTGTCAATTGATGCATAGTAATTTTACAGGCTCCTGTAAGAAAGAGAGGACAGGACATTCTGCAGAGCCTCTTCCTTTGCAGAAGTTAAAAAAAATTTGTTTCAAATGAAAAAATGAGGTGCCATTGTGAGCTTACACCAGTAAGAAAAACCAGAGGGGCTGTACATACTGATTTGACCTGCCATCTGCATTTGTGACTTTCTACAAATGATTTGCTTTTTAAGTTAGGTATTCATTGTATGGTCCGGTCATGGATTTTTGCACAAGAATCTAAAGCTTGCTATAAGACTTCAGTGGCTTTTCTCATCTTCTTAGTATAAATTTTCAATTTTAAAGAATGTTTCATTTTCCAAGAACTGAACCAGTGAAATAATTCCATTATAACATGCCATGGAAATCAGGTAAACCCAATATTACACATGCGTTTTAGAGAAGACAATTGCTACCAGTAAAGTGAGTTTTAACTAATATGCTGTTGGGGTTTATCTGAATGCTTTAAACTTCCAGCTGTTTATGTTTGTCCTTACTGGTTTCATCATCTTTTGGACTTCGTTTTTTTCTACTAAGTTTTCATGCAAAGATTTATTACAGTATTATTACTTGTAGATAACTTAATTAGCATATTATACTATTTTTTCAATTTCTTAGAACCATCTGAATGCTGTTATTGCTATCTTATATCCTTTGTAAGTGGCTTTGTGGAAAACACCCAAGCAACTTTGATGACATATTCACTGCTTGACCCTGATCACACTCACATTACCTCCAATTGGACTAGCATTCCACACATAAATTATCTGTATTTCCTATATTAGAGGTAGAAAACAGAGTATTTCACAGTTCTTGAAGGTCATTACCAGTTTTAAGTGAAAGCTTCTGGACTCAACAAAGATAGTCCTATCAAATATAGCATGACCAAACAAACGTTCACTGTTGGAGCACAATGTACACTGCCAGTGAGCCCTAAGAAGCTACCTGCTGGAAATAGCAAAATCAATGGGTCTGCAATAACAAGCTTGCTTACATGGACACTTGTTACACAGGAGCATCTTTCTGAATGTATAAACAGGCAATTTGAGACAACACAATTGAATTTCACTGCTGAATTTATTTGTTTTATATTTAAACTTGCTGCTAAAGCAGGAGTTTCAGAAGAATGGTTTCCAACTCAATTGCCCAGGTAGAAGAGATTTGACGGCTAATAGAGCCCATAACATTCAGCTAATTCCTCAAGCCACCCATGTGTTATGAGGCTAGGTGTTGTACAAATGTTAACAAAACGGGAATGAGAAGTTGATTAAGACAAAATATATATCCTAAGCAAAAGTGTCTGGCCTTCAATACTCTGACAATTACCTTAACTAGTAGCACCATAAAATGGAAAAACAAAGTAACTCTCACTTCTAGGTGTAAATAGGTAATGGGAATTTTCTAGAACTGAGTATGTCAGCATTAATAAAGATGGGAGGGGAGAGAGGCAACACAGACTACATACAACTCCATAACTTTTGTAATGCTCTTTTGGTTATCTTTGTCCAGGGATGATACAAGTATGAAATTAGTTAGTGTTTTAAATAGTAATTATGACAAAGTTTAGAAGACAATAAGATCAAAGTGCTCTGAGAAGGAAGGCAGTACCATTCCTCTGTTTTCCTGGAAGCAGAACCCCTAAACATCACAGAGCAAGTCACTGGCAATGCCTGGACCCAAAAGCATCAGCTGTCTGTCCCTAAGCTTTATTTACTGACTAGGTCGCTGACTTTCTCTAAAAACAGCCCACATTTATGAGTTTCCTATATCCCATACAATTTCAGAATCTCCTCTGCTGACTGGAATGAACAGCAATAAGGAGATTGAATTGGAAACCCATTTTGCATATCCCATCAGTGGGAATCTGTGCTTACATATAATTACTAGCCCTGGGTGTCAGGGATATCAAGATGTCATCATTTTAACATTATCCCTATAAGTTTAGAACTGCAAAAGGCTACAAGGGAAAAATTTCTAATGATAGATATGCAAAAATGGACAAATCTAAATGTGCTACTTAAAAAACCAACAGAACTCTAACATTCAAAAAAACTTTTCTTTGCTTTACATTTTGATTTTTGTCTCAGGTAAGGCTTTCTATATAACTCTACTTTGCTATTTTTCCTCCAGAGGTTAAAATAAATCTCACAGATTTCTATAGAATTGCACCATATGACTTCCTGCTGACACTGAATTGAAACACATAGTATTCTCCTCTACAGTCTTCAAGCTATAATAATCTTCCAT
Source organism: Grantiella picta (assembly GCA_013397955.1). Taxonomy (NCBI): domain Eukaryota; kingdom Metazoa; phylum Chordata; class Aves; order Passeriformes; family Meliphagidae; genus Grantiella; species Grantiella picta. The sequence continues at coordinate 267,377 of VZRM01009027.1, read as the reverse complement.
GGCACTCCCCCATCTCAGCAGTCTAATATCAGCGGATATTTCTCTAATAGTCGAAAAATTAGCATTTAAAATGTTAATTGCTTCCTGACTAATGATGAAAATTATGAGTTAAATGTGCAAGAATTATTTATAAATTGCAATGGTGCACCAATTTTCTCTTCATCTTATAAAAGTACAGCAGCCAATGAGGAATTTCAGAGCAATTAGTAAGGCAGACTACACAAATCTGTGCAAGTCAAGCTTTTGTAGTTTGTACTCCATGCTTTTTTGGTCTTTAAGGGTAAAGAGTGTCAAATTTCTTCACCTAAGAAAACCTGCTAGATAAATTCACTGTCAGTGGTTCTCCTAAACTTCCAAACTGCATAATTAACTTCTGCAATGATTCAGTGAGGAAAAATGTAATACTTACAGTTGCATTGAGTTTAACATACAAACATCACCATAAACAGCTGTGCAATTTACCAATATGGACCCTTTTTCCCTTTCCATTGGTTCTAACACTTAGAATTTTCTTAGGTTCAAACATTGTAAGAAGATGAATAAAGGACCTAATTTTCAGTATGATACAGATTAGGTAAGACAGTTCCTACAAGTTCAAATATACACATACCTATATAATATTGCTGCATG
>VZRM01009027.1:226803-266704 GCA_013397955.1 Grantiella picta | reverse complement strand
AAAAAAGTTATGTCTACATTTTCTTTTCAAGAGAGAAACTGGTTTTGTAAGGAGTCCCTTGAAGTGGCTTCTTTCGATTCCCAAAATATTTCTACTGAAAGCTCCACAGCTGTGGTTCTGGCTCCCTATTCATTGCCTTGACAGCCACAAAACTTGATACTTTTCTGCAACTTTTAGTCTGAGACTCCATCCAAGAAATACCTGCAGAACTGCCCTACTAGGAACAAATCCTGAGTGCTCATACTTCAGTATCTTTCAAAAGCCAGAGATAACTTCTTTCCCCTGCTTCATTTCTAGTAGGATGTAAGAGAAAATTACAGCTGAGCTGATCCAATGTATGGGGTATAAAAACACACCATTTTTTCAAAAGAGAAAAATTAAATCAAAGTCAATACCTTTAAAGAGCAACATTAAGGTTAGATAGTAAGAAAATTATGGAAAGCATGCAAACAAGGTGGTGATACACAATTAGGAGATTAAAAATAGGATACAATAGTGACATTTTACAGCCAGTTTTAAAAACATAGATTAATTTTTAGTGTCATACTCCACTTTAGTACCACTCCTGGCCTCAAGTTATCGTTTGGTGAGAAACTGGAACTTTGTAGAATAACCTACTTTTAGCCTGTGCAGATCTACTGTAGACTGAATTAATTCATCATCAGTATTCATTTATACTGAAGTGTCTATGTCTAGAAGTGGAACAGGGAGGATGTTTTCTAAAAAAGAAAGAAAATAGTCTTAAAAAAAAAAAAAGAGAAAGATAACATAATTTTTTTGCATGCTGTTTTAGAAGTAAATTAAAGCTGCATTTGCTTGTTTGTCCATCACTTTTTGCAGCAGTTATGCTAAGGGCACAGCTATTTTCATAGCACCACAAGGAACATATTTTCAAATGGGTAACATATTTTTGAATAATTGCTCCAGTGTATTAGGAAGAAAAGCATTCAAATGTGGTTACACAGGGTTACTTTCATCTTTCCTAAATCTGAACATACAAGACCCCTGCTCCAACATCACTTTTCTATCCATTGATAGTTCACTAAATACAGCAGCACAGCACATGTTTATGTACAGATGAGATGGGAGTGTTGTCAAGTCACAGAATCATGGAATCTTAGCGTTGTTGTGGTTGAAAAAGGTCTCTAGGATCATTGAGACCAAATAGGATACTGTTCAATTAAAACAGTAATCTGAATTAATTTTAAATTTTGATCAACCACAAATCACTGAACTGAGTTTCATTTTAAAAAGCTGAAACAAGCCTGTAGGTCCTCACAAAATCTTTTCCAGCCTTCCTGCTTTTTCACTATGTAGCATTTACACAAATCTTTAGCTACCACAGTTTAGAAATTGTCTGCTACTCAACAGTTCTATGCACAGGCAAATCATGGTTTGGGGGTCTCAGATGAAGCGTTTGTGTATTACACAGCCCTAAAACACACAGGAACTCTGCATGCACTAAAATGGGAGAGAAATAGCAGGTGGAGTCATGAAGATGGATGTTCAGTGGATGAAACCAGATGAATGGTCTGGCTGTAATAAACCAGGCTAAGGAATTACACGCTGAAGAAACTGCCTAAACCCCTTACAATCCCATTCATACTGAACCTTGCCACCTGGTCTTGGCATTTGAAACAGAATTTGCATCAGAAGAGATTAACACTGCCTCCAGGGCCAATCAAATTTATTCTAGCAAACTAATGTGAAGCAAATAACCCTCCCTGAGAGCATTTATGAGAATGAGACAAAAGAGATCAAAATTTAAATATCCAGCAGGATTAAGTTACTCATCTTTGTCAAGGGAAAGAAAAACTCACTATAGAAATCATAATAAAAAAATAAGAAAGTAAGCACAACCAAAAAGGCCATAATCATCTCACTATAAACAGATCTAATTTCTAAAAGCAAATGTGGGCATAAGGCACCAAGCTTCCCTTGTTTTTCCAAGAACAGCTCCCTGTGTCTTTCCAGGAACAGCCATATAAAAGAACAGTGTAGGTGTACAGAACAAGATTATTTGGAGCATTCTGTCAATAGGAAATGATCAATTGATAGGGCAGTTGGTTGGAAAATATTAGCAAATGTTAACCATCTGTGATGTTGAAAATGCATAAACATATCTATTATTCCTTGTCAGTGTACTAAGAGGAAATAAAGGTATTGACAGAGCTGGGTATAATTTACAGGCATTGTATATTACCATGATATTTGTTCTTTATCAGCCTTATTCAAAGAATTGCTATCAGAACTTCCCCACATTCAGCCATTTATTTTTTCTGAAAAGCTATTTTAGTTTTTCAGCATACAGCTTGTATTGAGAAATGTTGTCAGATGCCCTGGGGCCTTCTCATGGGTCTTGGTGACTGCTATTACAAGAATTTGCATACAGTAGGATACTGAGACATATTTTGTGCAAATACTATCAGAACATAATACCTTCCAGGACAGTAAGGATCACAGTGATTAGAGTTTGGAGAGCTCATGTCATCATACTGATTAAAATTTTCAGTTATTTTGTATGCTACATGAAAACAGAAAGAAGTTGTTTTTATTTTCAATTGAATAATTTATACTACCTCCAGACTTTTCATTCCAGTCACCTGTGCTCTTTTAGTGATATTCCAAGAAGAACTTCCAGTGTATAAACACTGACTTAAAACATCTGAATTAATGCCTTTATCATAAAAAGAAAATCAGAAAAAAACATGGCATTAAGGAATTTGAGTCAATCTGCCAAGAAAAGCCAAGTCATAAGGCAAATGAGGAGACAGCTCTGAAGCTGGCAACACATTTGTCTGAAGATTCTGCCAAATAACCAGATGTTTCTGCTACACAAGTGCACCCAGAGCTCAGCACAGGAATCCTACTAGATTTACTATAGTACAAAATTAGTGACCAACGTCTATTCTAGGGAAAAACGTTCATTTCAGACCATTCTTTCACCAAGTGTTGGCAAGGAAGTTTAAAATAATCACAGGAGAAAAGAAGTTACCAAACAACTAATTGATAAATGCATCTTTAAGTCACTGTAACCACTGTAACACTGTAAGAAATAATAGAAACAGAAATCCATTTCTGAAATACTTTAAAAAAGATTTGAAGGTGAACCCTAAAAATAACTAAACCAAGTTCACCAATATTTCAGTAGAGTAACAGGAATAATGAACAAACTCTAGATCACAACATTTGCCTATGAAAACTAGAAAAGCAGTTAAGAGACTGATGACAGAGCATGACTTTACAGTCTTTGCAAAATCACAGCATTTAGTGATATCAATAGGAATTGTTTCTTTGACAAAATTGCAAGACAACTTCCTACAGCCATCCCAATGGAGCAAAATTAGAAGTACTGCCCTTAATGTTCATGCTTCCTTTTCTCTGCAGTGAAATAGTAGAGGTATTAAAAAATTAAAACTACTAGGGACCATTAGTGTGACTCTTTCACTGTTCTCTACGGAAGTACAAGCTGAGTATCTTTTGTTGGCAAAATATAACTAATAATGCTAAGACAGCCTACAGCCTAGCTTGAGTTCCTTTGCCTCTAATTACCAAACATCAATTATGAGTTTTTTTCTTTCTTTAATGTTTGAAGTAGTTACACTTTTCCATGGGAAAAGAGACAAATCTTATAATGGTAACAATGACAAAGAAGTAAGTTCAAGTAAATATAAACAATAAGTTGGATCCACAATGACCATAAAAAAAATTAATACCTAACCTTTGGCATAAACTCGGAAGGCCTTTGTGAATCAAGTATGTCCTGGCACTGAAAGGAAAAGAGGTATGGGTTTCCAAAATTCACAGTCCAGGGTTTTGCTCTTAGAAGGAGGGCAGTACTTTTGTACATGATATGTACACATTAAACTTAGGTTTAAAAGATCTTTAAAACTTACTGAAGTTTATTCCAGTTACAAAGATTCTACCAGTTACTTCATTTCTAAAGAGGTGATGAAAACTAGAGGAATAACTGGATCCATCTTTAAAATTAGTTTAGATCTTTGTTTAAAAGTAGGATCCATTCTTCCTCCACCAGAAAGACCTGGAGCCCCAGGTCCTGCCCCTTACACCCAGAGCCACACAGTCACACTTCGTAAGCTCCAGGTCTCCCCTGTACCACATGCAAGAGCAGCAGGGTTAACAGTCTGAGGGATGGACCAGACTGAGCAGTGCCTCCATGTCTCAGGTCCATAACTCTAAACAGCAACAACCCTTGACAGCAGCTTAGGACACCAGACTGTGACCTCCATTCCCTGCCACAGTGCACTTGCTGCTTCCTCCTGGTGATGCTGTGTCACTCAGGATCAGCCAGCTTTGGCTCAGTTTGTCACTGAAGGTAACTCCCAGCTTCTCATTTGCTACCAGGGCACTGATCATCTTCTGTGAGTGACAGAAGTCAGAAGTTTGTGGCTTTGTCATCATTTTCCAGTCTGATAAATGAAGACTCTGCCTGCCTCTCCTTCAGAACAGCTGTGCATTCTGGTTCCTGCAGCTGCATGGTGTTGGCAAACATCTGACCTGGTTTTTTTAATCAGCTCAGATGGTGTGCAGCTGCTGACCTCCTCCTCCTGCAGCTCCTTTACTTGGTGACATAGACCCTCCACCTGCAGCCAAGGGGACCATCTCCCCTGCCTAAGCAAGAGGCTCTGGGCATTCACTGTGTCGCCAGACCTGGAGAACTGCATTCTCTCTTAGGCCATCTTCTGGCCTAAGGCTTCTGATGTTCAAGAAATAGTTTCTCCAGTGGGTGCTGATAACAACTGTGTCCCGTGGTGCATCACCACCAGCACCCAGCACATGGTTTTACTGCAGTTTGCTGATGGCTCATTATCATGAAAAAGGGGTGCTTACCATTTAAGCTTGACACAGAAGCAGTCTTATCACCATCATTCACCTGCGGGTTGATAAGTGAATCAATAAATTCTTGATTTGCATTGAAAACACTGAGTATGCCCTGTATATTCCACAGCAGAATGCCTCTGAGCACCTTGAAGAATGTCACGATTCCTAGCTTCTTCTTTCAAAGGGTGTCCCCAGTTCATTTCAGTCTCACTGCCATCATCCTGCTGTGACCGTACCTACTACCTCAGTGTTTTCCAAGGTTATGTCAAGATTTTATTTGCATATCCATTTTCACATAAATTCTAGCTAAAACTGACACAAAGATCTACTGAGAGGCTGGTGGCACAAAGTGTATCTCTGGTAAATATGAAAATATGCACAGCATCCAAAACAAGAAGTTTTTTTGTGAAAACATTCTTTCCTGTTTGACTCATGACTTTCCCAAGTTTGCATCTACTGATGTCATCAACTTGTTCAACTAAAAGAGAATCTAAATTGTGCATTTAGAGACACCAAGAAGACACACATTCTTTCATTCACTAACTTAGAAATTTTTTCATGGTCAGCACTCACACAGAGATGCTCCCAGGTAACAGTATTCCAACAGCCCCCATTGTGAGAAATTTTGGACAAATCCAAAAAGTCTACAAAACTGTTAATGGTGCAATCCTCTCCAGAGGACTTAGGGGTCCTTCCTCCCCACGATCTTCCAGGACACATCCTTTGTTTTGCCTGCATCAGGCGGAGGACTACTGCCAACTCAGGCTTAAGAATGAAAAGGAAAAAAAAAGAGATTAACATCTCAGAACTCTGGACAGGCCACTAAGCAAATTCATCCTTCATCCAACTGCACTGGAATTACTTCTCACAAGAGGAAAAAAATGCAGTTAAATAGAAATTACCTGCTTGTCTGCATGTACTTGAGTATATAATTATCCCTCCAATCCCATGGATGAGACTTTGTTCAGGTCTGAAGTGCAACAGCCAGTAACCATCTGGCTAAACCATTATTCATGTATATTGTTTAAACAGTTACTCCTTTGCAGAAGCAGCTGTCACCTCTCTTTCTGTGGCTTCTCTCCTTGCATCAGCGTCAAAGGTCTACTGTTTGAACTCTCTGAAAAGGCAGTCTCAAGCTATTTTCTATCTGGAATGATATACAGGCAATCCTACAAAATGCCTCCCACTGCCACCACCTTGTTGCCTCTTGCCTTTTCATGCCTTGCAGAAGTTCAGAAGGGTCAGTTTCCACTGGGTGCTTGGAAGCAAAAGTGTTTGCCCTGTACTGCCCAGCGTTGTACCTCTCTATCCTCATTTGAAAAATGCCGACAAAAGGCCTGAACATTGCCATGGAAACACTTTACCCAATATCCTTGTAAATCTCTTTGCCAAGGGAGGCATGAGTCTGCAAAGCATTAACAAACTGTCACCTCCTAAATAACCAACACACACTTTCCTTAACAAAATGCTTTTGCCACTGTTTTAAATGCCACAAGCTTTTTTTTTTTTCCCTCTCCCTAGGAACTGCAAGTGCTGCTTGGACCCAGTAATTCCAATTTGCCCAAGCAGGATTTAATTTCCTTCTCACCTCAATCAGAAAGCACAAACTCGCCCTAAGGCAAGGCTGGAACACCACCTGTTGGTGAAAAGGTCACTGGCTGGGACCTTTACTATACAGCTGCTTTTGTTACTTCAGAGGAAAAACCTCTAGGATCCTCTGAGCTAAAACATGGGAGATATTGAGATTATGATGAAGATGATGCAGTGAACCTCTCCAGCAGCCTGAAAATGCCCTCCCCAAAGCCGGCCTGCCAGGCATACTTACCCTGGCTGGGAAGGGAAGTGATGGCTTTCCACCACAGAATATCTCCCCAGGCAGTGTTTTCTACTGCACCTCATTCCACCATTCCTGCAAACTGCATTTTCAACTTAATGATTTGCTTCTGTAGTACATTACTTGTATTCTCTCTCCTGTGCTCTGAAACAAGCTTCCTACAAACAGATACCATTGTATTTTATTCTGTATTCCTACTGGGTTTTTTCACATTTTTAAAAGGATTTAATAACAGTCCCCATCTATTAACCCATCAATTTAATTTATTCAGAATCTTTCTATAATCTGTCAGACTGTTTGTTTTTCCACTGTTTGCTATGGAATCTAATTGAACAGTATCTCAAAAATTTAAAAGTTTATCCATTAGCCTTGTTTAACTAATTGAAGTACATAGCAAAATCACAAAGGGATAAATAAAAGAATTGTTCACTAAAAATTAGTTCTATTACCTCAGCATTAATTTTTTTCTCAGTTCATACATTAAATTTAAGGTTAATTTTTGTTTATTTTTATTCAGTTTTATATTTGCTTCCAAAATTCCATATTCAGTAGTTCATTACATTCATAATTGATTTGTAATGTGCAACCTTTCTAGATACACACAGAGAGTCCACTGTGAATGGTCAGTGCCAATTTCAATCAGGATTCTCCTCTCTGCTCATACTGCCAAGTAACTTTCTCAAAGAATTTATACACAACATATCAGTAGTATGCAATCATCTCTTGTAATAACTGTTGTTAAATACTATTTTTTCAAGGATTCTTTCGTGATTTAATCAAGTAATGTCCACACATTGTCCACTTTCCATGAAAACCTTGCAAGATGCAGTCTTTATTTAATGTCCGTCTCTGAAAAGAGAATGCTGGGTGTTAAAACTGGGACATTCCCTACTCCCTACCCCAAGTCAATATTACAAATTTATTGATGAAAAGAAAATTCTGGTCTTTTTGCCACTTATTTTACTGCCCTTGGGCTTTCCTGGCCCTTTGGACCCATTTCCCCTAATCATCAAACACCAGATCCATGAGCGGAACATGGATCACATAAACATCTTTGTGTTAGACGTATCACTGTTCTAGTCTTTTATGCCCTGATTGTCCTAATATTGACTCACAAAACTTAGACATCCCCTGAGGGCAAACAAAGCATAAAGAACCCTGGCTATCTACAGGGCTGTAAAACTGCTGTAAAACTGCTTTCTCCCTATAAAAGGAGACTCAGGAGATACAGTAGACTCACATATTTACAGTGGAGATTTTTAAGCCTGAACTGCAGAAGCCAGTGTACTTGACCATGTACTCAAGGACCTATCTGTGACTGAAGAGTCACTTCACCTGAGCCAGAATAGCCTCTTACGCTAGAGTGTCTAGCGTAACAGTAGCACACCCACACTGAAGGCTTGAACTCCTGGCTCTGGACTGGCAAAATTCTGTCCAATATGCCCCCCAAGTATACCTCTGCTAAAGACAAAGAAAAGTATAAAAGCCGTAATTTCACAGGTGGCTCACTTGATTTGCTGTGCTGTGTGATACAGCCCTTTGAGCTGACTGCAGGTAGAAGGATGCCTCCTATAACACAGAGGTAAGGAAACAGGAATTTTATGCCACATATTTCAGACACAATACTGAAAAGGCAAGGATAGCAACTGCAAATAATACATCTATCTAAGGGTGAACAAAGCAGGGCAGGCATGACCTGGAATTGTGAACTCTTGTCCAGGCGCTGACTCAAAATGACAGCGCAGTCCTGGGGTCTGTGACTCAAGCCAATTCAAACCAGTTGAAGTGGTGTTGTGAAGAATAAAATCCTTTTAGTTCTTCAAAGGGCAGACAATTTTTGAGCTGTGTGAAGGTATCACATGTACTCATTTTTCAGTATGCATCTGTGGTCATCCCTTCTCTATATGGCAAAGGGTTTTTTTAAGAGGTATGATACACTTATACAAAAACAAGTCATATCATGTTAATTCAATCAAATTTGAGTTTCTCCAGGGAATCAATCTTTACTCCCCACCATGTGCATTAGTCTTGGTCCTTCTACTCAGGCTCTCCTTTACTGCATATTCTTTCTGAATTGTGAATTCCTATAGTTCTGTTTAGTGCTTCCTTGATTATGTACTAATAGTAATGTTACTAAATATCTCTATCAACCCTTCTGCCAGTCTCTCTGTCTTGTAAACTGTAATCAATACCCAATGCCTTTTTAAATCAGCAGGTCCCTATGAGAAAATAAATTGAGTAGTGACTGTTAGTAGAAGCTCTCTCTAAATACATCAATAAAATGTGAATCCATCCAAAAAATAAGAGCCTGGTTCTGAGACTACTTAATGTACACATTAATGATGGTAAAATTTTCATATAAATTGGAAGACTTTCAGTAACAAAACAAATACCATACAAAATTATGGTGCCCCAGCTAAACAACCACTTTGAACAACCAAACTTGTCATTTCTTCAAAGAATTTAACATGAAGAAAATTAATTTTAAAAAATCCATAAAACCAGGTTGACAATTATAAATTATATTCTTATTCATTAATTCTTTATCAACTCAATTCCACAACAGTCCTTCTATTATTTCATCCCAAACTTAGAACACCTTATGGGTCACTTGGATTATTCAATTTGGAGTTTTTAACATTACTACTATATATTACTCTTTAGTTCTAATAAAATAATGTGTAAGATGAACATTACCTTATAATTCTGGGGTGGAAACTTTTCAAACTTAAATTTTAAGTGCTTTAATTTTAATAACAAAATGCTCTTTCCTAATAAAAAAAAAGTTTCATTTGTCCCTTGAAAATAAAGGGTTGAGATGGTATTTTTTAATCATCACATGACAATATATCACTCTTTCCAAATACAGAACATTAGTACCCATTGAACAAATTCGCTTTTTCTGCCAAAGTACTCAGCAGTGCTAAGAACTGCCACCATGTTCTTAATAAGAGATTTTTTAACTGCCATAGTCAAAAATAACACATCTTTTAATATTTGAAAGATGTGTTATTTTCAAATTGTCTCCCAAGGCGCTGGTCACAGTGGTAGTGTTCTTTTTAATTATATATTATTCTGCAGTAGTGGGACACATATATCATTTGTAATAGATATAATATAGTATAGGAGTAGGTGTTACTTGTCTCTCCTGTACAATTCTTGATAACAGAAAGTGTTGTGGGCGCTTTTTTAAGCAACTTATAAATTAAACTGCCTGAATTTTTAGCCTTGTATACCATTTACCTGTTTTGTTTTTTATTTCAAGTATTTTGATTTAGTGTTAGTAGACAATTTAACACAGCAAAGCTGCCTAAACTTGCAGGTAATAAGTCTTTCAGTATTTATGTTTCATCTTTGTCTCTCCTGACTAAATTCTGCAAGAAGTAGTATCCTCTAATTAAAGGGAAGGAAGAGGATGAGGGGAAAAGGGAAACTGCAGAGAAGAATGTTAAAATTCTTTCATTTCCAAGAGACTATTTGACTGATCAACTTATTTTTCTCATACTTGCCAATAATTTTGTATTTGATGTTTTAGTAATAATAAGACTGTATGCTACATATATTTTAATTAGACTGTTGACCAATTTTACATTTTCTGTTCATTTCTATTGGCATCTAATATTGTCTGGAAATTATTTTATTACTGTTTTCGAGCAATATTTCTAAATACAACTACATTTAACTTCAGCTTATAGAAACAGCCAAGGAGATAAATGGAAGAAAGATTTAACCAACAAAACCAACCTGGGCCTAATCTGCATTAAAACAGATAAAAAATTAAATTAATAAGGTAAAAAGCATTAGAAATGCAACTTAAAAGAAAAAAGAAACAACAAATAACCCCTATAAAGTTAGAGTATCTAAACTGGATACATTTTTTCTGGTCTTTATTTGCATAATCCAGTGAAAAATGGCATAATATGCAATTCCTGGTATTACCCTAGCTGTAACAATGCATAGTATGTTCACAACAAAGAGAGCAACTTTCAAACAAGTAAGGTGGAAAATATCTTTTTCCAAGAGAAGTGTGAGATATAACTGGCAAGAGTCAGAATTTTAATTTAAAGCATGCTTCATGTGAATAGACAGCAGCGAGGACAATAAAATTGTCTGTAACTGTCAGTGTTTAATAAAACAAAGCATCATCCACGGCAAATATATTACTTAGAGGACAGTAAAACCCAGCTTTCTCCTAAGTTTTAAATGCTGGCCTTTAAAAAGTTGATCATGTTTATTGATCGTTTTCTGTCCGACACATTTTCCAAAAGTGCTATATGCATCTTACATCTGCATATAAATTCATTACCCTTCATTCAAGAGACCAAAGTGATAATATTGTAAAGCCTGTTGTTGCCTTTCTCTAAGTACTGGTTCTTCTAAAGTTAGTATCAGTATTTTTTCTTTCTTTTCTTTTTCCTTTTTGTTATGAAAACCAGTATGGATTTCTCAGTATTTGGGCACTACAAAGTTTCCGCTTTCCTCACCAAAGCTGGGGAAAACATACCTTTGTTTTATTCAAATGATTCACATGTAAAGTTGGCACTTTTTAAAATCTTTTTTCTGAAATGACATTAGGGCAAGGATAAGAGATGGTTCTAAACGTAACTGCTTGGCTTAGCAAGGGTTTTGCTAAACTTTAATTCTAGAACTTTCCAGCACTCTATTTTACATCAAAAACCTGTACACAGAAATCCCTGGGAGCATCCTGTCAGTTCCAATAGTAAATTAAAGCATACATCCAATTACACTAAAGCAAGGTTAGCACTACATCCCAAAAACATTAGAAAAATAATTAAAAGTATCCCCCTGAAGGGGGACTGCCTTCACTTTGTTTCTTAGAACAGGGAGGGGGCAAGTTTGTGCCACCTTCTGTTCCTGCCTCCAACTCTTGGCATTTAGTTTAGTCAGGAAATCAGTTTTTAGTTGCTGCCAAACTGGAGCTTCACACAGCAGTAAGTTCCCAGTGCCATCCAGAACTTTGTAATAAAGCAAATCTTGAGCACCTCTTCATATTTACTAAGCAATGAAATATCACGCCAGTATTAAAGGGTGTTTCTGAAAATAGTTTGAATGGGAATCAGTGGATATTTCAGCAGATCCAATGGAGTAATTATAGGGTAGGAAGAACAAACAGACTGTAATAGATAAGTGAGACAGGCAAACATAGACAAACTGTTTACTTCCCTGCGGATGGATGAACAGAGCAAAGGGTCACCCGAGGTGGTATTTTTATTTAAATTTTTTTTCTGCAGATTTATTCTTGAAATCGGGTTTAATAGACAAAACCAGATTGAGCATTTTTTTAAACATTAAACAGTTCTGTGGAAGTCTTCAACCACCATGTAAAACAGCTTTTATTACCAAAGGATGGTAATTATGTCCTGTTTATAAAAAGTAGGATGAGACATATGGTTAACTTGAACCTATCCTACAGTCAGATTGAGACAGGGCAACAAGACCTTCCAATTCTTAATCATGTTTTAAGCTGTGTCAAAGCAGCTGCCTTTGCTAGGCTGTAATCAAGTGCTAAGAAAAAACCTTTGACTGAAGCTCCCAGAAACTGAGTCTTGAAGTCATTAAGCCTTTTGTGACCAGTGACAAACCAACCTGACACAGGCACGATCTTACTAGGCAAAAGTTTGAGACATGGATAGTAGTTTTATGGCTTTATCTTACATTAACAGAGAGATATTTGGACCCCAGCAATAAACCCAAATTTCCTTTTTTGATTTTTTTTTCATTTGAATGACGAAATTTTCATGTTCATTCCTTCAGTGTATCTTTGACTTATGAATTCCTAGGATCTTAAAACTTCAAAACAGCTTACTTGCACTACTAAGCAAGTTTAACCCTCTGCTTTCTGTCATGTACCATCTACCACTCGTCTTCCAACAGGAAATGCCCAGCAGTGCATCACAGACTCCACAGAGGAACCTGGGAACAACAACTGCAATCAGCTAGCTTATATTCAATGGCAAAAGCCAAGTCTTCTGGTGGCTTGAGAGGTCAAGGAAATATGAGAAACACAAAGTAACCTGGGGCAGATGGACTGATTGTGTGTTAATGAGGTAGGCAGAACTACCTTAATTAATAGACTTTCCTTAAAAGGCAATCCACAATAATTTTTTCTTTTCTGCCTTCATGCCTGTTTTTTTCCCTGATGTAAACTAGATTAAAAAAAAAAACCTCCCAGAATAAAATTATTATACTTTTCACTAAAAAAATGGCAAAGTAAATCAGTCTAGTTTCATAAGCCACCTCTCCTCATGTCAAAAATTATTTTTAACTGTTTCTAATTTTTGTCAAATGAGTCATATAATTAATCATTTTTTCAGCAGAAGTTAATCTGTACTTCTGATTTTTCTTTGTCTTGTCACATAGACATACTTTGACTTCAAGTGTACAACAATCCTGAGCAACTCTGAAGACAGCCTTTCTTCAGCAAGAGGCTGGACCACCTGACCTCCACAAGTCCCTTCCTAAGCCATTCTCTAATTCTATTCTGGTAAACTGGCTATGAACCAGACCATTCTTTCTGTTTTCACCATTTATCAAATTCTGCTAAAAAAGATGGCAAAAAAATTCTATATAAGCCTAACTTTGTGAAGGCAAAATATATTATTGTATATTTATAATAAAAGGTATATATATAGAAAAAGGGATTTCCTTCAGAGGCGTTTCTGACTCATGTATATATTTTTCCATTTTTCTCCTGATGAAATTTCTGCTTGACCATGAGAACTAGCACTTTCACAAAAAAAAAAATAAAACTGATTAATTCTGACATGTGATTGATTCCTGGTGGGGAGTACACCTGGATGTGTGCATCTGAAAGGAGTACTACAATTCCTCTTTTGATCCTGAAGTTTAGTTTGCCTGTAATGCTGAGTGTGTGACATAATCAAAATCATGACACAAAGACAGCTACTCTCAACAGCAGTGAGAAGAGCTTGAAAATTCCCTCAGCACAGCTCACAGTAATATTCCTGAAGTTTTATTTTCCTAACGCTGTTATTTCCACAATCTGAAAAACAAACACCAATATACCCTCTGCCACTTGCACCTAATTCCCTTTGGCATGTGCTAATTTCACTGTGACCACTACAAACACTGCAGGCAAAGTTGCCAGCAGGCAGAGCAATGAAGCAAAATGATTGCTGGTTCTAATAGTTATCAACAGCTGTATCGATGCCTGCCTACTTCTTCCTCATTTCATCCTCTCTGATGAAATCCTTGCTTTCATCCTCTGATTAAATTCTCCTGATCATCCCGTAGGATGAACAGTTGCCTCTAGGCATCATCTATAAAATTTGTTCCAATGCCAGTGTTTCTGTAAATTCCCTGCTCATTTACCAACTGCACAGTTGTTTATGAGATTCTGAGGACCAATTCTCATTACTCAGGGACCAAAAAATATGTCTTGAAGTTTCATGGCAATGCTAGCTTAAAATGTTTACAGGCCCACGAGTCTATTCAGCAGACTGTACAACTTTGCACAGAATAGGACTTTCCATTGTCCAGGATTTGTAAATGAGAGAGCATTCTTACACTATTTGCAAAACAGTGAAAGTGATAAAATTTCTCAGTCATATTAAAACACAGGTGGAAATATATTTAAGAGAAAACACAAAATTTGAGAGTTGAACTGATATAAATTGTATGCAATGCACCATATTCAGAGAGTCTCCTGTAGCACATCCTTCTATTACATGTTTGGAAATTAGCAGACAAGATTAACTGAAATCTCTACACATCACTAGGACAATGTCTTAGAAGGAAAAAAAAATGGTTTCAAGATGCATTTGTAGACCAAGTAACTCCTACAGAACTAGTCTTGCTTTATTGCCTCTGGACCTGTATGAAAGCCAGGTATATCAAAGTGTACCCTTGGTCAATGTACATGCAGCAGCAACAGAAAAACTGCAAGCAAGAACAGCAGGACAGAGAGCCCTTACGGGCATTAAAGATACTTATATTCCATTTACCAAACAAGAAAACTTTGTTTTTAAGGTTTACATCACAAAACAACAAAAAATTCAGTCTGTCTCAGATGGTGATGCTCTGCTCACCAAGTCACTCCATTGCGTTTGGACTGCATCTGATTAAGTTTTCAAACTGGTAAGTTCCAAAAGCTATGGTGCAAGTATTACTTTTAACTGCTTATTTGACACATTCCAGTATTTTGGGGGGGGAATGAAAAAATACTTTTATTTAAATTGCATTTCTATAATACAAGGAGTGTGAAAATGCTTTTATCATTAAAGCATTACTTTGGAAGAATCCAGTACTGGGGGAAAAGGCATCAATATATTGAACGATGCTCATTTCCTTGCTTATTTAATTTTAATATCAAAACATATCTTATAATGCCAATACAACATTTTTCAACACAGCAGTAAAACAAATCATCGCTTTGGGCTCTCTCTCACATTTTTTCTAGAAATAAATCTTGCTTATCCAAAATTCTAAAATAGGATTTCCCCACCTAGCTGTTTGCCTAGAAAGGTGTTAATATTTCCCTATTGATTTTTGGCATCTGTCAGTTTAGTTTTTCCTTTCTATATCACATGCACGTCGTCTTCAGGCATTTGTCTCCCCATTTGCAGGCAAAATGGAACCATTAGGCTAGAAATTTTGTCAATGTTACCATCACAAAATTAAGTCACTGTTTAAAAACTGTTGCTGCCATAACAGACCTACATTTTCCTGTTCTGAGGAACACTTTATACTGCATGAGGTTTCAGACATTCCAGCTGCCACCTGTATATGAACTCTTTACCTTTGTTTCCAGCCTTTGATCCTTTTCTTCTCACTTTCACCACATTAAATTTTCTATGTGTGTTTTGATTCTTTTTCAGCCAAGCAATAAGACAAAGCAGAGTGGAACTCTTGGCTTCTGATGCTTGCCAGAAGGTGTTAGGAGGTATGCAGCCAATGTAATGCTCAGTCTGATCCGTTTTTGAGAAAAGATTTAAAAATTCAAACTGACAGTTCAGAATAGAAACAAGAGCTCGAGGTTTTGACACTGCTACGACCAAAAAAAAAAAAAAAAGTTTGCTTAAGGAAAGCAAGTATTTATTATAAAGGTGTCAAGTAGATGACCATATGAAATGTTAGCTTTTAGGCAAGAAAGTGACTCTGCATATAGTGACATTAAAGTAGGGATAGAATTAGCAAAACTATATGACTCACTGAAAGACATTTAAAACCACTTATATGACTCATATGGGGAGAAAAGACAGATCAAGAGGGGAAGAGTAGTGTACAGGGGAAATGTCCATTATATGAAGACTACTGGACTCTTCCACATCAGCTTCCATCACTACTGGTGAGGTGACAATTCTGTCACATAGCACAGATAGAGTAGTATCAACCCTTAAAAGCACTTCTTTTTCTCCTGAGGTTAACCTAACAAAAAAATTTTAAGCACCACAAAGTTATTTGGTTTTATAGAATACACACTCCAGAAATGCAGATATTTCCCTTACAGCAATTTCTGAAATCATTGCTTCTCAGCAGCAACAGTTAAATGACACAGTGTCAGCCAGACCAAAACACAGCTCCATGAAGGGCTTGTCCAAGGGGATGTGGGGGACACTGGGTGAAAGAAGCAGCTAGGCAGTAATGTTTTCACATTCATTGGATACAGAGAAAAAGGAGAAGACTGGGGAAGCTTTCTGTGGGGGTGGAATTCCCCACTTCCTTCCTACAAATGAGAACAAGTGTGATGAATACCATATGCCTAGGGAATGCAGGAAGACCAAGAGAATGAAAGAAGGACGAAGAAATATTCATACAGACCTGTGCTGTATGCTGTGTATATAAAATTATCCTGTGTATACATGGGTGATTTCAAGGTGAAGAAGGGAACAGCAGGGGAAATTCCCCAATGACCATCAATATGAAAGAAATCAGGTAGATGGAAGGGTTGTCTTCCAACAATGGCAATATATTTTGAATTGACATAAATCTAAGTAAGGTTTTCAGCTATCAGTATGGAATTCAGTTCATTGCCATCCAAGAATAATTAACTTTCTAGAGGGCATAATTATGGATTGAAACAATATCGGGTATACACATTGTTATGGCAGCAGTTAAAAAAATGGCAATGTAATACTACTTGCTTCCCTTGTTTCATTATCTGACAAAACATTTTTACCTATTTGCTTCCAGAGAAAAATGAAGAACAGATGTGGCTCCTGTTTAAGTAGGAATTATGTTATTTGCTGTTTAATAGACCCAACAAGGATTAGGAGCTTCTAGAATATAATTTTTGATGTGGTCTATATTGGTTTACATAGAACTGCAGGGCAACCATTCACTTTCACTTGGTATTTTATTAATTTTGCCACAAGTCCATAAGGTCAGTAGTCGACTAACGATCCAATTTTTAAAACAAAGCAAATTAAAAAATAAAAATGTTTCTGTTCAATGCTCTAACTATTATTTTTCCATCAAATTGCAAGGGTTGGATAAAATATGTTTTTCATGACTCTGAACTTGTTAGAGAGGTCCATCCACCACTTATATCAAGAAATATTTATTTATGCCTCTCTATTGAAAATATCCCTAAACTTTAAACAAGCAAGCTTGTTCTCAGAATCATTCCTACTTAGAGACTCAGCAGTGGTCATTTAAAAATGTGGTTATTGAAAAACTTGAAACAGACACTCATATTTTGTAAAGTATTATAAATACTGCAGAAAATGAAAGGTCTTAATATTAATAGATTGAAATCAATGGTTATGCATCTATTTGAGTAAATTACTACATTTATATACATAATAGCATGACAAAAACTATGCTTATACTACCACAGATCCTCCTCACTAAGGCAGAACATCAAACTGAGGTTTGATTTCACAGCAGCATCAAAGAAAGTCAGCCTCAAAGAGACCTCTGGAAGAGATCAGCTGGTTCACTTCCTTGTCTGGGGTCACAAAGAAGGGTGTGTTGATACTTCCTGACTTGTCTAACCTGTTCTTAAACCTCCAGCCACAGAGTTTCTGCAGTCTCCCTAAGACAAGCTTTTCGCTATGGTCAAAACCATTCCATCTCTCAGGAATAAGAAGCACAATGAACAGATTGTTTGGAGAAACTAAAATAAACTCTCAAATTTCAGTGGGCTGTTCCACCTTTCTCAGGGAGGAGAAAGGGGTGAAGCAAGCAGAAATGACAATACAGGAGTGTACACCTGATTTATGCTTAAAGTTTAAGAAATTTTCTTCTTAAAGAAAATTCTTCTCCTACCAAGAATCCCTACAACTGAACAACACCAGAACAAAGTATGAGCTAAGAAACAGTGTTTAATTACATTTTACTGTGGTTAACTTCTACAAAGTCTGTGAATATCCAAGGCAATTCAGCTCCTCTTGATGATATGCCTCCTTTAAGATTCCCGGGACACGAGAGCAGAGATCATATTGGTTAGAGAAGGAGTCACCAGGGTAGTAAAGAGAGCCAAGGTGGATCTGACTTCCACCCAGGTCCTCATAAAAATAATTGTTCTTTGATGAGCCAGAGAAAAGGATTAGGAAAACTGGGAGGAGCAGTGCCAAGGAACTGAGCCAGATAGAGACCACCCAAAAAGCAGAAAGGGCTCTGTGAAGTGGGAATGGAATTAGTAAAAAAACCTGATAATTGGAGATAACCAAAATGTTGGGAGTGGGGGTGACAACTATGGGTCATGCAGAAACAGATGGAAGAAAAGCCAAGAAAACACCTGAAACACAAAAATACAGAGAACTCGAAGCCCATATAAAGGAATTATGATCTTGTTTTCAAAGAGCTTGGTAAATGATGTTTGAGTACAGTTATTTTAAAAACCTCAGAGTTCCTTTGATGGGCACACATGAAATACAAGGAAGTCCGTAGTCACTATACTACTTAAATATTATCCTTCAAGATACTATCAGCAAGAACTTCATTCAGAAGTTCTCATGTGATACGACCTTTTGAAACCACCTACAGAGAAATCATGCTGTATTTTCTGGATCATATCTGTAAATAAATTTTTTATAACCTGGATGTGAGTTTAGCAGACATACATTTAAAGCAGTTGAGACATTTAGAATGGAATTTCCTCATTTACAAGAAGTCATACACAAAAGCATTAGGGTGGTGAGAGGAGAGGGGATTGAGACTTACCCTGCTCATCCAATTGCAAAATCTTAATTTTATTGTGACTTTCCAAATCAGCAGACCATTTAATAAAACTTGGGATAGTTCTCTCAGCGTAAATAATCCCTTCATTTTTACAACTGAGTCTAAATCTTTGAAAGATTGCTTTTCATTTATCAAGATGTTTTCACACACAACTCTCATTCCTGCTAAGTCCAGCTCTGACACTCTGGAGAAAAATTATTTTGGTAAATGTCCTGTGAAACCAACATTAAGTAACATACAACTCTTTAAAGCAGCACAATACACAGAAGAAAAACAAAACAGAAAATAATGTAAAATGCTGTCAAACTTAAAAGCATTTAAATTTGGAGATGTCGTTGTTACTATTGTTTTGCCATTACCAGGCAAAACAATAGTACCAGGTAAATGACTTGGTCTAGATTTTGCTGTTGTAATTTTGTCTGCTATTACCCAGAGATTTTGGCCAAACAAGGGCCAGAATTGCTGTGAGACCAATTCTCTGTTGGCCTAACTTTATTAATTTCATTAGACTTCTGTCAGCAGAAAACAGTGGCTTCTGTGTAGCTTTGGAAAAAAAAAAGCCACACCATCGGCTTTTATTAAAACACATTTTGAACTGAAGAGTAGAGATGAGTGACAGAATCCACTCCTAGATCTAAGTACATGACTGGGGCTTGGTAATTTTGCCAACCCCATCTCCAATCAATTTTTTTATTGCATTTGTGCATCGCATACACAAAGCTGGTAGGAAGTTAAGCGTTATAAATCTTGAAGAGACAATTATTTTTTATTGTGATACAGAAATCCACGCCACAGTTAAGTCACTCTGTTTAAGACCAGTGCCAATGATAACTGCTCTAACATTTCTCTGCCATGCTTCAATTAATTAAGCAGCCTTGGGGGGAAAAAGGCAGTAAGAAATGTTCCAGTACTCCTCACTGTAGGATGATGCCCTACAGCCCTGTGAATGAGAAACGAACATGTTCTAGAAAGAGAAGAAAAGTTCACTGTATCTAGGGTAGGTGGACAAAACGATTATTACAAATGCCAACTGCAGGCAAACTCACATAAATGGAGAGCAGTTGTGCTCAGTTGCAATAGCTTCTACATTGTCAACTCCCATCCAGAGAAACTGGATGTAGGTGATTTTTCCTAAGCACAGCCTGGGAGCTGTGCTTCATTGTACTTGCGGTACAAGTTTTTGATGAGGACTGATGATGAGTTTTTGATGAGGACTATCTGTGGCGTGAAACAGAAGCGAGACTGAAAAAATTTTTTCAAAAGACAGTCATTAGAAGCATCAATGCAACAACAATACCTCAATTAAGTGTTTCAAGACCATTTTCTGATTTTAAATATACTTCTTACTGGTTTTCTGCTTCCCACATAATTTACCTGACTACAAAGGCACCCGGAAAAAAAAACTAAATAAATTTGTAATACTCACTTCCATGTTTCTCTAACAGAAGGTCTCAGCCTAACCTCTGCAAGTCAGACTACAGATGTACAATTTATTGAAAACTGTTTCAGGAAGGACTGAATCAGTCAAGACCATCAGGGTAAAAGTGTGGTATGCTCCGAGAGACAGAATAAGTGGTTTTTTCATGTAAAGCACACAGTGATTAAAAGGCACAATTCTGCAAAAGCATTCAGGAGGAACCACAGTGCAATATGTTTTTATATGCCTTTTTGTCATGGCATCACCACCATTCAGCATGATTTGGACCTTCTGCAAGTATGCTTATGAGATGAAATTGCTTGTCCTCCATTTTAGTTCTTTCCTGCTCCTAAAGTGAGAGGTCTGAACTTCTTCAGTAATCCTCCAAAGCATGACTTTCCAAACCGCTCTTCTGAAGACTGTTCTCTGGAACACAATCTACCATGCATGTCACTGCATCTACAGTTCTCTGTGGCATTGTCCTGCTACAAATTCACCCCCCTATTTGTATGTGGAACACTTTTAAGCTGACAACACACTGGTTGTTTTCATAAAACCAAGTTGCTCTCACTTCAATAAGACTCATAGAAATCAACAACTGTTGCATATGTAATCCACAGGTAGTTCTTAGGAAAAAGAATACATTACTTTTTTTTGTAGGAAGTAGTATTTTTAGGTCGTAAACATGAAACACAAAAACGTGGTTTTGACACAGCTTTAACTTATAGTTGTAATACTAACAAATTTTATTCTTACACCTCATAGGAACTTGGTGGTTTGAGTCCCTAGGAAGGACTCATATACTTGGGTTGTCTTCTGAGTCTCACTATCAGCCTTAGACAATCAGGAGGTATATTTTTGATCTCTGACCCCCAACTTCTCCTCTCTTCAAAATCAGAAGAAAAACACTTATCTTCCAGTCACTTGTTGCAAGAACTGCAAAGAAAGGTGGGTATGAGAGCTAGATGCTGTGACCATTACAGCTCAGTGCCATGTATCAAGACACATTCCCCACGTCTGAAGTGGGGCTTGCATTTCTGTAGGGGAGGAACTGCATACTCATAGGAGATATAGAAATGGTTTGGATTATGTAAGTTTAGCTTTTGTTCACAGTCAAATACCACTCACTATTCATCTCTAAAAAAGCTCTTGTATCTTCATCTGCTGAAAAGCCATTCAAATTATATACCAGCTCTACTTGTATCAAGTAATTTCCAAAGGGGTAAGGATAGACAAGCAATGAGTCTGGACGTTTCAGGAAGTGGAGAGGAACAGAGTTTTCTGAAGAAAAGGAGCTTTTGGCTTCTGAGACTCAGTGAGCTTGTACCATTGAGTTTCGCAAGTGTCCAGTTACTTTCTGCAAAATATTGTTTAAAACACCTGGAGTAAGGAAATGGGGTGCCACGAAACCTGTGTTAACTGACACTGCTGTGTTACCAAACTGTTTGCCATGCGTGTTCCCCACATTTCGGGCAAATGAATGGACTAAGGTAAATCATTAACTTTCTTATCTTGCTTTAAACATTGCCAAGTCAGTAAACTAAATCATTTCAAATACCAGGAAGCAACCATTTTCTTCCTGTCATTGATGTGCAAGTTCCCTGGAGAAAACCATAATAAAAACAAAATTAAAATATGCATACTAGTGCAAATGCACAGGAATCTTCAATAAAGGTAGACAGTCAAATTTAGCATTTCTTAGTTGTCAACCACACAGCTTCAAGATTTAAATAACTTTAATACATCCTTTTAATTAAATAGGAAATTATATGCAAAACAGGAACAATACTTAAATGAGCTATTTTTAAGGTCAGTAGCCTCTAACTGTGGATCATAAAAGCTAACATCCCCAATAGTTAAAAGACTGTACAGGACCTGCTGGAGGCAGACGACTGGAAAAAGCATGCCTGAGAAAGGTAGATTTTGGCAGTCTGTTTGGGGCACAGGAGGATTCTCCCACAGACCATTCACATATCTCCCCACCCCAGTATTGCCCCCAGGAATAAAACACTGTGACCAGGTGCTCCAGATGGAATATCTGCAGCTGCATGGAGCTGCCATGGCAACAGTATTTGGCTATAATGTTTTCCAATTCATAAAGTTACTACTTAGCTCACTCCTGACAGCGCCAGAGTTGGCACTCCCAGTGACCTTCCCCATAAAAATGCCTCCAAAAACTCTGACTGTCACTCTTTAGGTCACTGACAAGAAGGTGTCCCAGACTATATCACTGATGCTACTCACGTGGAAAGGCAAAAGGGCAAAGCAGCTCTTTCAAGAAAGGGGACAGGTGCAACTCCAATTAAACTCTCTTGAATCTTTATACTTTTACATATAAGAATATGGACACGTCAGTGCTCAAGTTGGTATTCCAGCCTGTGATAAAAGGCGGGATGTTTGTTCATTAATTCCCGGATGTTTTAGGGGAAAGGGAGGGGGTGGGGCACCATGGAGAAGGGTGTATGTGTTAGGAACCAATGTTGTATAATCTTTTGTTTGCGCAAGTAGATAGTTTCTTCCAGGAACCGAAACCGCCATGATTGCAGGAGATCTGCCAAGAGACCCCAGCAACAGCGACTGGAGCATGCGCAGAGCACCACGCCGGACAGTATAAAAAGAGAGTGAAAGGCGGGAAACGCGCGGCAGTTTGCGGAACGCAGATTCCCCTGTCGCCCAGCGCTGAGTTGCCCTTTGCTTTGCTTGCTGTAATCAATAAATTTTATACTGATTGGACACAGAGACCGATTGGCGTGGTCTTTTCACCAATAACACAGCCCACTCCCTATGCACCGAATGTACACAACCCTTTATCTGCAAAATTACTCCCCCCATCACTAACAAATGAAGCCTTTAAACCTTTTAAAATAGTATTCGAAAGAAGAACAGGTTTTTTCTTTCATAGTCTTTCCATCTCCAAAGGAAATTTGATTCCAGCAATACAACTGTGGTACACCACAATGTAACATGGCCTCAACACCACATCCTCCACAGAAAACACTGATAAGTTCTGATGTATTATATGGGGTCCCCTTCGCATGCCCAAATTCAAACTCCAATAGTTTTCAGGCATGAATCGCCCCTTTTCCTGGACAGCACTAATAACGTGTCTTTTCCTTCTAGAAAAGATCATGGCAATCTTTTTAATCAGTGACATGTTCTTTTTCAGGACAAACTACTTGAGAACGCTAACACTGAAAGGTATGCAGTCCAGTGACATAAGTGATGGATTGTCTGAAGTCCTTTACAGGACCAGCTATCAACAATAAAACTTTTAACAAGCACAGAAAATGTTACCAAGCCAGTCAGTCTGTCCGAAAAAGGCTGTCACAGGAACACATACTGAAACCTATCCACTGATGAAGCAGGTAAAATCATTAATAAACACTTCTGCAACAATAAATACACTACCTACTGTCTATTCACCATATCCTTTTCATAATAATGATACTGAAACACAAACATTAATAGAAGGACATAGCCTATGTAAGCCATTTTTTCATAAAGAGCATTCTTTCAAATAAATAAAAATATACTTCAGTTCATTATCAGCCTGTGAAGACCTGATAATTAAAAATTCAAACACACTTCAGAACACTGATTTACTTTGACAAAATTTGCACAAATGTTTGTTTCTCCTGTGCAATGGATAAGTTTGTCACCCCAGACTACAGAAGGACAAAAGGTGAAAGAGATGCTGCTCCCCACCTTGTTTTGCTGTTGGTGACAGCCTGAGGGGCTACATTCCAGGTCTGCTAGGTGCTGTAAAAGCCTTTCACTTCCACATGCCCAGCACACTAACTTTTACTTTTTAAACTAGCATCTATATTCCATCAGTAGTATCTATAGATAAAAATGCTCAAAATGAGAGCTATGCAACTAGCTATGTATCACCTAATAAGTTACTTTTAAAACGCTTCCCTTCCATTAATCTCCCCTGCAGTTTTTGTGTCTAAGCTTCCTCCTGCCTCACTCACCACTGCTATGAACATACACACGGCATTTGGAACTATAGCAACTGTCAATATATCAAGCTGTTTGATTTTACCTAGATCAGGTACCAACAGCATAAAGTTGAGAATAATGCAGGCTTTAGCTTGTGCTTTCTAAGTCTGCTGAGACCTCGTGCACTTAGCAAGGCAATGCACCTGCAATGAGGTCTATGCTATCGCAATTTCACTTCTACTGGAACCTGAGGAACCTGTTTTGAGATGAACATGGATGCTATTATCGCACCTACACACCCCTGCTCTGGGAGGAAATGTCACAAAATGCCAAGTTCTGAAATCTGGACTAAAGCAAACCAGGTCAGAGCAGAACTGCAACCTCCATTTTCATCAGTAGCCTCCTGCCCTATTTTTAACTTGGTCTTTTTAGGAGGCTCTGTCTCCAATGGCCACATGTACCACAGATGAATCTTTGCAAACATGGCCTCTGACAGTGAAGAGGCTTACACTTGTTCTCAAAATCCAGGGCTTTGAATTTCACTTTGGATCAAATGGCAATCAATGAAGGTCACAGGCTGGCTTTTCTTCACACTTTTAGCAAGAAATGCTGCTCAATGAACAATCAGTGTGTCAGACCTCCCTTCAGTATGAATACAAAAGCACAGTTGTTAGAGTCTTTCCAACTTAACTTCGAGAGCTCTGCGTAAAGACACTATTCAGCTTCCGTGCAAAGAGCAGTCCTCAGCTCAAAATGTCGTTCAAATTCCATTTTCAACTTCCTAACTCTCTCTCAAACTGGTATATAGGACCCTACATCCAATAAACTCATGTGGATGCATACCTATGTATTACATCAATACTTTAATTTGGATTTTTTTATTTCTACATCTACTCCTCGTCAATTTAATTTTTCACTTATGCTCTCTGCATAGTTTAAAACCTTACAGATCAGAAAAAAATGGCACTTATATCCTTTTGTCCTTCGTGTTACTTATGATAACACTTCTGGCTGTGAAAACCTACGACTAACACTGCCATTATATCGCTGAACTTGTCTTAAAATAGGTACAGCACCCACAGCAACCACAGCTTTGGAGAAAGAAACAGAAAAATCTTTCACTGGCCTGAACAGCAGCAATGAAAGCTTCACAGCAACTGCTTATGGAAAATCACCCTGTGCCACCATTTTTCAGTAGGTGTAGAAGTTAGTTCAGTTTGAAAGAAAAATGGTTTATAAACTCTTAATAACTATGAAAAAACCAAAGGTGATGAATATGGTTCTGAGCAAAGACAAACATTCTTCATATGTTGCCAGAAAGCAAATTGTATCTGTCTTTTGAGCTCACCAACTACAAGCAGTGCAATCATACAGTCACATGTCCCAACTAGCAGTTCCTGTGGTCCATTCTCTAATAACACCTAAAGTGTTCCCACTTCAGTTGGCCAAGGAAGTCTGTGTTCCGTTTAGTTTTTCTATCTTCATTAACCACAGACACAGAAAAAAAGATCTTAAAAAATTCACTAAAATTTATTTTCCTCTTTACAGGAAAAAAAAGACAAACCACAGAGAAAAAGGTATTAAGCAGTGATGTGACAGGAATTAGTCCTGTATTCCACTTTCCCTTGCACACAACATGGGTTCCACTTATGCTAAGAAAGCCTGAGGCAATATGCAACTGTCTGAGGTCAGAACTACTATCTGCAAATAAACAGCGACAAATATATTGTCTGCTCTGAGTGAAGCATAAATCCTTTGGGGATTTGATTGTTTTTGATTCAGTCTTCCTCCTCTTAGCTCATCTTCTTGAAGACCAGCAACAAAAGATAAAATAAAGATGTCCCTGACATTGCAAAGAGAATGACAGTATCTACTCGATTTCCTCTAGACCCTGTGATAGATCAGGCAGATAAAAAGGCTACTGAGGAGGACAGGAGATGCAGTGATTCAGACCCCAGTACTTGGTTTCTCTGTTCTTTGTTTGTGACCCTATAAGGAGTAAACATGTTACTTTATCAATCCCAGTGGGATAAAAAGAAAAAAAATTATTGGAACTCCCTCGAAAGCACCTGGAAACATAATGGGAGGGAAATACAGCAAAGAAGTCTCAAGGGAAAGTAAAAGGACAGTAACATTTGCATCTGCTCTTCTTTATTACTCATGGCATAATCTTTCCCATTTTTATACAAGGTTTATTAGAAAAAGCAAATCAATCAGATGTACATCAGACTTTTTTTTTTAACCTTCAGGCCTTCTCTCTCCAGAAAGTGGATCTGACACAGAAAGTGCCTTGTGTTAAGATAGGAAAAGGCTGACGGGCAGCCTAGACCTAAATAAGCTGTGCCCCCAACAAGAGAGATAAACAACTTTGTTAGAGAATGAAGCAGAGAATGCAGAGATGTATGACTAATTAGAAAAGGCACCTGTGGATAGTTTACTGACCAATGGTAATGTAGTAAGGATCGCCTGTTATGCATATGAAGAAAGAGTATAAAAAGTGTACCAGGGATAACAAATTGCTGATGCCTGCCACCACCTTGTGTGTCAGCATTTGAGTTGACCGTCAGTGCCTCTAAGATAATGAGCTGCATATTGAGCAACCAAATCTTCTGTTTAGCATGGGACAGGCAAGGGAAGTGGAGGTATGTCTGAACTGACAGGAAAACACAGCTATCTTTGGCATTCGTGACTCAAACAACTCTGCCTGTCCATCTCTGAATATAAACATCAATCATTGGTGATTACACATCAGTCACTTGAAGAAGGAATCACTATGGCATCTTGAATGGTAGCTTGTTGTAGCCAGCTTTAGCCTCAAATACCATGGCTTTCTAAAGGGATATTGAAAGAGTGTCTAGAAGTTCTCCATGTGGTACCAGTCAGCAGCTACTGCTGTTGTCTGTATCAGGAGAGATCTGCAATGAAATGGGACAGCAAATGACAAAATAACAATATGAAAAAGAAAAAGCAGAAAACAGAAGTAGAACTGCAGTAAGACATTTTGATTATTCACTTAGAGGAAACACAATTTCTTCATTAAGCCAATAAATGGGCCCAAAACTGCAAAGAAAGGGAAATATGTCATACATTGGAAATCAGCCTGGTTATGAGCATGATAAAAAACATCAGGGCATGCACTTCACCGAATAGTTGGGTAGGGGAAAATATTATTCATACAACATCAGGCCTGTTGTATGTTGTCTCCAGCCAGTTCTCCCAGATCTGACCTTTTCTATGCTCCCTTCCTCCCATATACACACCATTTCAGTGACTAAAATCGGGGGGGGGAATGAAAAGGGAAACAAGAACAGCCTGAAAGGAGGTATTTCACCACCTGGATCCCAGCCCCAAAAGAGTTACCTGGGGCTGCTCTCCTGCAGTGCTGGGCAGCCCTTGACTGGAACAAAGTCAGCTGGACTTTCAGCCCAATTGTCAAAAAACCCAAACAAAGCAAGCAAAACTCCTGCACCCTTCACAGTCCTCCCCAGAACTTCGTACTGATTTTTTTACTACTTATTTTTTTTCCAGAAGAGAGAATTCAAATTATTTCACATCTCAGTGGTAACACGGCTTCAATACTCCAGCTAGGAGTGACAACATGACAAGTACAGAAAATTGGTTTTTAAAAAACATTTAATCACTTAACATTCACATCTCTGAACTGCTGCATAAAGTGCTACCCAAAAGCCAAATACTGTTAAGAGATCTCTTGGCTCTATTTATCCTGTCAGCACCCTTTACAACCAAAGCACTGACAAAACCTGCAGCCACTGCTCATGAAATTAACAGGAACATGATTGTGGAATTTATAGCAGAATTAGGAATATTAAAATTGAAGGAGCTTCAGTTTCACTTTATGCAATACAGAAACAACAGCAAGCATTCGTGACTCAATTCAAACAGCAACATTCGTGACTCAACCACCAATCAAAAAATCATGTTTGGGACAGCAAAGCACTGAAATGCTACGATATTTCTTATATAGGGGGACTTAACACTGCTAACTGCAGAGCCTATAAATCAGTTTCTCTACAGAACTCCAAAGTCATAGGTGCCAAATAAAAATCTTTTAATCATAATCCCATTCTTGATCTTCTTATGTTATTGCTGGACTTCCTAGATAAATTGTTGCTAAAATAAGTTGCCCTTTTTTCCTACAATATTTGCCAAACCAACTGCTGGAATGCATTTGTATTGTCCTCTTACTAGAAGAATTCCTGTAACATTCCCATTGACCTAATTGCAGGTTTTGGCCTGAAAAGATGACACGTTTCTGTGAATCTGGTAAAGCTATTGAAGCAGGGATACTAGAAATGAAGTACCCTTCTGGCCCCTTTCATCAAGCTCCAGGCTGAATCCCCTTAGGAATGTGATGGCATTTCTTCTCCCTGCTTTTTTCTAAAATCCTATTCTAAGCTGCTTAAAAAAAAAAAAAAGAAAGAAAGAAAAGATGAAAATATGACCAAAATAACCCAGAAACTTAAGTAAAGACAGCTGGAAAGATGAAAGAGTGATAATGTTTAGATGTAAACCCAGCGACATATTCCAGCAACTGGCAGGGACTAAATTCTGTCCCAGAAATGTGTTATTAAAGAATACAGTGTCAGTGGGGAAATCTCTGAAACCACAATACAATTACATTGTTTTAAGTCTCTATTTGCAAAGTATTATCATTACTTAGAGAAAAACAGAGTTTTTGTATTTATATGCCCTAAGTGTTGTACCTCTTACAACATATGTTTTTTCTCATAGCAGGAGAAGAAAAATAATCATAGAACAGAATTGATTGTTTGGAGATAGTTTAAAGCCTGGGTAGATACCATAAGACATCATTAGGCAAGCATTTCAAATGAAGAAATAAATAAAAACTGTGAGCAATATTGTGTTCTGTATTATATTTAAAACACAGTTTGCAGAGCCTCCAACCCAAAACTTCTGCTTTTGCTCCTGATGCAGATGAAGCTTGCTCCAGGCAAAGTCCCATTTTATGGCAGACACAGTGCCTTTAACAGGTATCCTTTAATCTGGCAAAATCCTTGGATGTGCCCACAATTTGGTTCAGAGTCATGGTTCAGGGACCCATACATAATCACATCTCTACTGTATCAGTGTGCTGTGTTCCAAACATAATTCTGGTTTTAATATATTCTCATAATTTTCTAAGGTTGTGTCACCACCAGGGCTTCCTTACCTGTGCAGATCTTCCCATCGTAGGTCTCGCACACCCAGTCGTGGCACTCACAGAGTGGACCATAGTATTTGCCAGTCTCAGTCACCTGGCAGATGCAGACTCCACACTCACATCTGCCTCTGTCATTGCACAGCTTCCCCCCTGGCACACGGCACCTGAGCTCCGACTCAGCCCGGGACAGACGGCAGGAAGTGGGAATACCCAAACCGCTCCTGTGGGGGACAGCAAACAGAATAAGCTGTGGTCAAAGCTGAGTCAGAGCCGATGAGAGTGTGGCTCGTGGGAAACCACCCTCCTGCCACTAGCTTCAGCCAATAACCAGAATACTGCTCATATCAACTCTTTAATTATGGTTGCAAATTGTTGCTTGCCTCAAATAATCCAATTCTCTTCACTTTCATCAGAAATTTCATTGCTATCTGCAGGAATTCCTATATTTTATTTTACTTGCCTTTTTAACTACATTAGTCTCATCTACTTTCTCATCAGGCATATCTGGTATATATGCATAGACACGTATAGTTTGATTATCTATCATGAAACACTTGTATCCCAATTATTTCAAAAAGTTTCAAGATGCCATATACATCCAAACATCTGGGTAGCATAACAGGAATATATATCAAAAAGCAAACTTATGGTTGATTTTAATAAAATGTTTGCCAAAGTAATCCTTCTGGTTGTCAGACATATAAGATTCATGCTTTCAATGGAAAAGGAAACCGATGTAATCACTGCTTTCCATACAACAGTGTAGTTTGTGGCTGTGGTTTTAGTGAAGCCAGCAGAATCCAATGCTAGATCTGTAGATTTGCAGCTCTGCCATGCAAGTCTACCATGCACTGGAGCACATGGAGATTATGACCTTCAGGACATACTCCAGGAAAATTACACTTTGTCTCACCAGGAGCTGAATTGTAGGAAAAAAAGAACAAAGGATTGCTCAGGCCAAAAATAGGTATTCACAATGCTAAGGAATACTGAAGGTGCAGATGAGTATAACTTGCCCTTCTCAGGATAGTAGATTTTGCAAGGCTCTGGAGCAAAGGAGCCAGTGGATGCTGGCTGTGGTGGAGGTGGAGAGCAAAGGGCAGTGCGCCTCGCTGCTCTGCTGTGCCACTGCAATGAATTGCAGCAAATAAGCCGCATTCTGTGGTTAGGTGCCTGCTCCACTCAGGCACCAAAATTTAAAGGTTTGGGTGTAAAGAGTCACTATTCAGCTCTTCCCCCTTCACTGCTTTCAAAGAGCGCATCTTGGGCATCAAATACACTGTTGCATATAACTCTACAGTCTGCACAGGCACCTACTTGTTGAGGTTCCCAGCGACCCAGAGCGCTTCCCTCAGTGTGACTTTTAAGCAGGCAGAGGAAGAGCCAACCAACTGCTCCACTGCTCCCTCCGCACCCCCAGCTTCCACACTGCTGGGGTTCTTCCACACTTCCACTCCTCAAAATCAGTCGCAACCCCCCGTGAGAGCTGAGAGCCACACTTACCGCAGGGCCGGGGGCCCGGCCGGCAGCGCGGGGACCAACAGCAGCAGCAGCAGCAGCAGCCCCTGGGCGAGCATGGTGCGAGCTGCGCCGTGCCGCACCTGGAGCGCTCCTGCAGACGGGCGGACAGACAGCCGGACAGAGCCGCCAGGCATGCGGAGAGCAGCGAGCTGGACAAGCCCGGCTCCAGCGCTGCTCCCCCCGTGCTGCAGTGGCTCTGATTAGCTGCCTGGGAGCGGGATTTGGGCAGCACTCTGCGAAGGAGGCCGGTGCCAAACCCCGAAGTTTACAGTCTAGGCAGGGAAGTAATTAGAAACAGTTGCGCAGCCAGATGGCTTATTTTGATGTTTTAAAAGTGGCCCGTTCACAGATGTGAAGGAACTGTCTCATTCTCAAAGTACAGGCACCGTAAATATTTGAGGTATGTGTATCCCCCGTCCTTTGACAGATGGCTGCTTGGGATAATCTGTGAAACTTGTACCGACGAGACAGGACCAGCGCTCCCCAGCTGCAGCATCCCTGCCTGACTGCTGGAGCACCTCCCTGGCGCCTGCCTCCCCAGGTCCATCCCTTCCCTCCTTCCCCTGAGGTCACCTGCTCACGTCACTGCGCCGTGCGACACGGCGGGCTGCCAACCCACACCAGCATGAGTGACCGCACATTAAAAGTATTAATAGTTAGCCATTTCCTAGTGCCTTATTAAAACACACAGTCCCATACTTCATCACAGCAGTGGGAGATTCTTGAATTGCTTTAAAACTAAGCTAAAAGGAGGCATAGTATCTCCAAATGAATCAACTTTGGCAGAAATGGCCACGTGCACTTGTTCATGCTGTGGAAAAGTTTTTCAGACAGCCTCTGGCTGTCCTGGGAAATTGCTGATTGCCTGATAACTCCCTGGGATGGAAAGTTCTTAAAGAAACAAACTTTGACCACAAAAGATGGTAAGTTACGGGTGTCCTAGTCTCTACACACACTCATACGCATTTTTAAAACAGGCAGCTGACAGAAGAAGCTTTCACTGGTTTTGAACCCTATACTGGAGATTAAAGCCCTCAGCAGTTTTCTCAAAATGGACAACTCTTGTTTTAATTTCATAATAAATGACTAATATCCCACAGATTATACTGCTCCAGAAAGCAATTTAAGATTTAGTTAAAATTCTCTGACTCAGAGGCTGCCTTTCCTGTAAGTTTAAGTAGGTGTCTTATATTTTACATAATGAACTCAAGGGTACAATTCACAGCATTCCTGCTAACATAACTAGTTCAGCTAGTGATCGTCCTTTAAAAAAAATGCATCAGGCATTTGACTTTGTTCTGCTGGCCTTACAGATGACAAAGGAGTCTTTAAAGTCTGATTTGGGGCCTGTTTTCAGTCAAGTACCTACTCTGTTGGAGTGTAAAATTTTACCAAAACACAAAAGGAGACACCGGACAAAGTCTGCTCTAGCATATTTGTAAACACACATCCTTATTCCCTGAAGATATACAGGTTAAACCCAAACATTATTTCAATGGACTATTACAACACAAGACTTTTGCCGTATTTTAGTAAGTTATCTTGAAGTGGTAAAGTGCAAAACTTCACTGTCTACTCATAGTGTACTACCCTCTTTATGACACATAATTTTACCCTAAAATACAAGCAAGTAGAATAGGATGCAAAAAAATCTAAAAGCCCCATATAGAGCTGTTGCATACTGTATCTAGTTTTCACCAGATAACTACTGCTGCCCTTTATAGTACATTTCATATTGCAAATATGTTACAATATTTTCTCAAGCAAAACCAAAAATCCTGTATTGAGTGATGTGTTGGCTTCAGTCTTGTGAATG
Source organism: Grantiella picta (assembly GCA_013397955.1). NCBI lineage: Eukaryota > Metazoa > Chordata > Aves > Passeriformes > Meliphagidae > Grantiella > Grantiella picta. Next base: position 233,985 of record VZRM01009027.1, on the reverse strand, counting down.
TTTATAGTCCTGCTAACTCCACGCATTTGACTTACTTTGACGGATCAAGTGAAAAGGAAAGTAATATCGGCAGGCATTTATTTCTGCCAGTCCTTGAACTTTGAAGTCCATGCTTAATGCAGCACTGTGTGTTCTATCCATGTGATAGCTTTTCAAATGCATTTATAATGGCACAGTGAAAAAATATTAAAATCCTATAGATTACAGAAAGAAGCACTTTTAAGAACAATGCGACTGTCAGAAATCGTACTGCCTGAAGTCTCAATTTAGAGAAGAATAAATAGAAAGCTTTGCATTTTAAATAATAGTAATTCCCTTTTAGCACTAAATTTATCTTTAATCCAAAAATTTAAAGGTTGCCATATATTAATCTTCCTCCTCTTTCCCTGAGCAGACTGGTGCTGACAGGTATTCAGAAGACTTTCGAGCAGCTTACAAACTATAACTTCAAATGTGTGAGGAGAAGACATTCATCATGATATGTTGACCTTATCACTGTCTTATTTTTTATGTATTTACATCTGTCAGGTTTTGAAGAAATACCCATCTTTTGGCTGTGGACCTTTAGAATTTAGAAACAGTGTATTTACACAGTCCAAAGGTGCAGTATTTGACATGTGCAGCCAGAGCTTAAATTGAATAAATGCTTTCATATGTACATGTTTCTAATACATTATTTCAGTTCTCCCCTAATGAATTTTAACCTTTGATCAGATTTATTATTTCATAATTTAATCCTAGAATGTTTGTATGTATGGATGTATATACATGCATATATATATATATATATGTATATACGTATGATGTGTATGTTTTCAGGAGCTAATTGACTTCCAAATACACTGTAAAATCAATTTAAAAGGAGTTAGTCTCTTTCTAAAGGGGAACCTGACACTCTGACTTGAGAACTGCTTACTTCCTTTCTGTCACTCCTGTATACAATCCTAAGGAATTTTGTTCTCCATTGGATAACATAACCTACACAAAGCACAGCACTTGTAAAATGCTACTTTTCCTCTGTATTCGAGTTTCAGTCTAAGGCTCTACACCTGTAGGTTCTTGGTAAATGTATAGTTTACAAGTGGTAATGCACTACCTGTGGAGTAAAAGTAGAAAAGAGAAAGTCAATATATTGCTGAGGAGGAGGAAAAGCTGGAACACACCTGCTAGCACTAAACAGCCTTTTCAAAAGTAGGCAATAGGTTTAAACAATGCTTGTCAGATGCAAAATGACTTCAAATAAAGATGTGGAATCAAGAAAATAAGTGCTGTTAAGCACACTAGCACTTGAACCTCATTTTAAGTGTATCACTATTACTGTTCTTGATAAAACTTTGCAGGATTAGGTATGGTCAGAGACTGGGAGAGGTCTTTCCCCTGCAATTTTATTCACCAGTAGAAGAACCAGTAGTGTAATTTTCTATCCAAATTGGTGAAGGCTATTTTTGTGGTTTCACAGTCTTCTGAACTGCATAAAAACTAAACTGCAAGCCTGGAGGTAGACAAGATAATACACAGGCTGTGATTTTTTTTAAAGGCAAGCAGTATCTTAACTTTGCCAGAATTGTTTTTGTAATAAATCAAATAAGAAAAATATTTTAAAAATATGGGGGAAAAAAGTAAGAAAAAGCTGTAAGAGTGGTTTAACACTGGAGCAGAATGCCCAGCAATGTTCTGGAATCTTCACTCTTGGACATATTCAAAAGCCATCTGGACAGGGTTCTGGGCAACATGCCCTGGGCTATCCTCCTCTGAGCAGGCGGGTTGGGCTAGACCATCTCCAGAGATCCTTTCCAACCTCAAATATTCCATAATTCTATGACTCTGATGGCATAATGTGCTATTGAACAGGGTTTGATTTGGTTTGGGGAGGCAGATGGACTCTGCCTATTCTTTATTACAGGCTCTCAGTGAATATTTTAATTTTGTTGTCACTTTAATAAAGCCATCAAGTTTGCAAAACACCTTCCATGCCATTCTTAAGGATTCTTTTCTTAACAAAACAAATCTAAATGCACATACAGTGAACAGTCTAAGCTTAAGAAAACCCATAGAAACTATAAAAATCTGTCAAATATTCCTCCTGGGTTTCCACTGAAGCCATTTTAGTAACACCATGGGTTGTACGAATGGGGACTGAGGCATTTTAATGCAGAGGCATTCAGTTACATCACAATTTTCTAAAATTAACCAGGAGTTGAAAATCCCACATATCACATAGGGTACTGTTTCTCCATAAAATGTGGAAGGAGAAGAGTTGTTAGTGCCCAGAGCTTCTTCAGTCAAGGATATACAATCACTAAATAAGGTGGCTGTAAATATCTATGACAGACCACTTTAACACCCATGGAGCAAAGTCCTTCATGAAGTTAACTAAAATCAGTCTAAATTGAACAGTTCGGAAATGCGTGCAACTGTTGAGAGTCATCACTGTGCTGGTCAATGTCATCCCTGGAAGGGAGCAGGAGACAGAGTATGCCAGAGCTGTACAGAACTGAAAACCTTGTGTTAATTTTGCTGACATGACATGGAATCTGGGACAGCTGATGGTATCACACAGGAAATAAAAATGACTTTTGGAGTTATAGGATCAAGGTTAGAACAAGATCAAAGCTGAGCTGATCTGAATGTAGCTGGCCAAAGTAGTAGAGAATATAAACTACCCAGACAGTTCATAGGCCAACATTAATCAAAATATTACTGTGCTATACCCTAGCATAAAACCTTAGCTTACCCCTTCATGTCTCAGTTGAAACTTTAAACAGCTGGTAGATCTTCTGTTTGTTCAGTGTTTGCTAGTGAACTCCCCTAAACAGCAATACCCTGCTTTTACAGAAGCCTTAAGGAAGCAGAAGATTTTTAAGCACAGTCTTGCAAGAAAGCTGAGAATGCCAGCAACAAATAGTGCATTTTAAAACCCAGTCTACTGTGTTCTTAACTGTTTAGCACTTATTTCAGAAAGAGCCCAAGAAAGAAAATAAAAGGCATGTAATTTTCCCGCCTAAATTATTAATCTGTGGTGAATTTGTAGCCTATTTCTCAAACGGACAACGTTTGTTGATGCTGGGAGTCTTGAAAAATTAAAAATAGTGGGAAAGACTGTTATATTTTTGATCTTTTTAACTAGTTACCTGAATAAGTTACAATGAAGGATCATTCTCATCATTTTAACCAAAGAACCGTTTCTAAGGATAGTAAATTTAAAAAATAGATGCTGCTGACTTCTTAAGGGCAGAACTGCAGTAACTCAGGTTGAGTGCCTAAACTGACCATATTGCACACCAGATTCTCCAGGGCAACAGCAACCATCTTGTGCAGTTTCAATGCTCTGTCTTGCACTCCTTGCTATTAAATCAAAAATGAAGAGAGAGAAGAAAAAGGAAGTGTGGGAAAACATCACTATTGTCCTTCTTCTGAGAACTTAGTACTTTTTGAAAGCAAACTAATTGTATAGAGTTAGTAGCAGACTTGGGACTCTCCTTAAGGTTTGAAATTTGCAAAACCATAGTCCATGTCCTTTATTCTGTTTCCTCAATGTTGATACAGGTTACAGACACTCAAGAATGACGGTTTGTTATCCATCCCAATTAAAATTACTCATGAACGTTACTGAGTTTCTCTTGCTGTCATTAGTCTGATGTGGCTCCATCACCATTTCTGTTGTGTTTACACAGCTCCTGAGTGAGACCACCACTAGCCAGAGCCATAAAGGGCAGACAGGTAGAAGCAAGCTGGGCTGCTCAGCTCATCTGATTCACATGGGGCCCTAAAAATACTGGGATGCTGCTCAGCATGTGCAGAGCAGAACTTCAGACTATGGGAGAACTTTGTGGTAACCATCACTAAGATGACTAAGGACTGTGGACACCCTGGGGCTAAAGAGCAACAGGAAGGAATTTAGCAGTTTTTAACTTGTATTCTATGCCAAAATGATTAAATTTTCCTTTGGGTCTTAAGTTTAATTCTGAATTGCTAAATGATATTTTGTGACCTTTTTTAAAAGCTCAAGCATAATTTCAAAATGAATATTTCATGAATTCTTTTAGTCATTATAGACTATCTGAAATCTGATCAAGCACTGCGTTCTTTCCTAAGTGGTAAATCAAATTCCAACAATGGCAATCCCAGTAAGCTCAGTTCCTTGGGATGTTTTTAATATCTGTTCACATTACTCTTCAACTCCTCCACAGATACTTAGGGAAAATAAGGACAAGAGAGCAAATAAAGTTCAAATAAATTCAGAAGTAAAACCAGGGCTTAAGGGCTGTCCAAATTCTGTAAAGAAACATGTAAAGTAAGTAGATGCTTTGCATTCCCCATTTGTTTTCAGGACTTACTGAGTCAGCAGGTCTAGGAAACCTTGGCTTGTTAATTACCTTTTATCCAGGAAGATCTTACTGTATTTGCAGATCACATTACAGAAATGAAAGTTACAGGTAATGTTGGGAATTCTCCCCTTGAATTATCAGTATGAATCTTCTGTAATTTTCCAAAATTTTCTTTTAAATGTATATTTTCCCATGGCCAGTTTCAACCATGTGTTGAAGTTTAAAGACTGAATAACAAGATTACTTTATCTGTTCTTGATTTGTAGAGATGAGAAGTAAATCTTAACTAAGAAATATCTTTTCTTTTGACCTATTTAACATTACCACACAGGACTGTTGTAAGATTAACCCCCAAATTCTATCCTTATCTATATGTTTATGGCTTGCTTTTTGGTCAAGGTGAATTTTTCTAAATCAGAATAAAAACAGACTTCAGCTCTAAATATTAAACACTGTCACAGAATTTAAATGACTAATAGTCTCTTTGCAAATTACATCAGCAATTTCATAGATTTATACGTTTTTTTTAATAGTTTTCCACTCTATCCTCACATGCCTGTTATATGCCACTCAAGTTCTAAAATGTTCATAATTGCTTTTCATGTGCCAGATCTGAAAGTAAATTTGTGATCAAATAGCAAAGCAAGAAAGGACTTTTTCTTACAAACAGCAGACCTTCACTGTATACACAATTGTATGAAGGGAAGACTACAATTTTGCCTTTGCACACAAGCAGGTATTTAAGCTATCAAGGGCTAAACTCTTCTTCCAGCATTAGCATCATCTGATGCAAGTTGTGCTCACAGACAAGATGTCAAAGAGAATCCAGCCTTCTGCTGAAAGTGTGGGTCCACATTAGCAGCTTGTGGTTCACAGAGTATGGGCAGGGAGTAACAATACGTTACCAAATATGACACCAGGTAAAAGGAGAAGCGTGAAATCCATAAGGAAATACATATTCTATAATACAAACCACATGTAAAGAAATTAATCCCCTTTTTTTTCCAGCACTCATCAAACAGTATCTAAATAGCAAATTTTGAACCACCTTCCAACATGACAGATGCTAATATGTGAATTCAGTGGCAGGCCACCAAGGCGGTTGGAGTTGAAGCACTTGTTCCATGAGGGGAAGCTGAAGGAGCTTGGCTTTTTCAGCCCAGAGTAGGGATGGGTTTGGGGGCACCTAGGACCAGTCTGCCAGGCTCTGTGAGGAAGCTGTCAAGAGGACAAAGCTGGGCTATTCCCAAGGGTGCACTGCAGGAGGAGGAGAAACAGCAGATAAGGCAGGGTTCAATCCTGTGTCAGGAAAAAATCTTTCAGCATAAGGACAGTCCAGTACTGAAACAGGCTTACCAGGGAGGCTGTGCAGTCTCTGTCTTGGGAGGTTTTCAAGACCCAACCGGATAAAGCCCTCAGCAAGCTTGTGTGATCTCATCTCTGAGCCTGGATTCAGCAGATCAGTCAGACCAGATGGCCTCCTGAGGTCCCTTCCAACTGGAAAATTGGTCTATCAAGAATTATTTTTCAGAGGCCAGTATATCTATAGAAAAAATGTTACAGAAAGTCACATCTGCTGGCAAATGCTGATTTCTTTTGTTTAGATGTAGCTGCAACGTTTCACTGTTTGCAACTGTCAGTTTTCATTTATGAGATGCTATCACCAACAGCATAATGCTGCCTAGCAACTTATTCCAAGTAATGAAACATAAGTGGGGAGGAAAAGATAAAATGGGAAGAGTATTATTTGTAAGCACATTTAATCCTAAATTGTTTTGCTCTTTAAAATTTTTCTCATGGAACATCAGCTGACTGTTATTAAAAATTGCAAACACTAAAATTAGGTGCTTAAATTTACTGGAGTGCTAATACTGGTAATACATGTAAGTAGTGCTGGCAGAACTGCATCTGTAATCCCGAGGCCAACTCCCTAACTGGCTTATTAGTTTTGGTTGCCAGCATCAAATAGATATGAATTAAAGGAACCTAATACAATTTCCTTCAGCTTTCTGGGGTATTTTGCTAAGGGCTTTGTCTTTTGAATCTTATTCCACATCTTTACAAGCTCTGTAAAGCTATAGGCTCACATTATTCCCTATCATCCAGTTTCATTTAAACATAAACGTTACAAAATTTGTTTGTTCGTTTTTGTTCAAGAAGCTAAAGATACAGATTGGAACATGTCAACTTGATTTACAAAAACAATTTTCCAAGTATCTCTTTACCTGTTTTTTTGTAGTATCTCTTTTCATATCATTTAGGCTGGAAAAGACCTCTAAAATCATCTAGCCCAACAAGTGAAGATATTTCATGAATGTGTTTCACTGTGGAGCTCAAGACTGCACTTTTACATGACTCTTCAGTCATTTGAATATTAACCAGACCACCCAGCTGACGCTACTGGTGAAGGAAGGGCAAAGAAGTGCACCAGTCCTAAAAAAATCGTAGGACGGACAAATAGGGCTTCTTACTAAAATAAATAACCTGACCTAGCATTTGAACAGCATAATGAAAAACAAACCCCAAACCAATCAACCAACAAAAAAAAGCTGAAGCCCAAACTAAAGCCCTACAGAACTGCGGCAGCAAGAGGCGCCTCCGCCCGCGCTGCAGTGGGCAGAGGGGCAGTGCGGGCTCAGCCTGCCCGGCGGGCTCCGTCCGGCGCCGGCACCGCTCTCGTGTTTCGGGGCACAGCGAGCACTGCTCCCAGCCGCTGTGGGGGCGTTCTGCGTGACGGGACCGCCGTGGGGATCACCCCGGCTGCGGGGCGGCTAAACCACCTCTCTTCCCAGCCGGATTCTTAAGCAAGGCGGGGGTCTGTTTGTTCCGAGGCGCCCGTGCGCGGTCGGCACCG